>OW387141.1:21889872-22049785 GCA_936440205.1 Lepidonotus clava
ATTTGCTCATTTTGTAATTTTTGTTTCTATTTACAGAGTCCGAGAGGACCGAAAGCAAGAGGAACAACCACAACCAAAACCACAACCAACAACCATGGTCAGAACGAAAACACACGCGGAGTCACAGGCGGACTGGCTGGCGAGGCATATAGAAGAGGTGGGGGAGGAGCAGCACAAAGCGGACAAGGCAAAGCGGATGAGGAAGCTGAGAGAGCACCAGAGCACGCACGACTCGGAAGAAGAATAAGCGAGGAAGGCAGAGCTGGCCAAGGCAAGGAAGGAAAAGTTTAATAAGAAGAAGGCTGAACAGAAAAGACTCCAGCTGGAGGCCGCGCAGGCTGCGCAGGGCGACCAGCAAGAACCTGCACCTGGCCCAGCTCCCCCTCCAGTCCCTGCCACTGGCCGCGCGCGCCGCGCTGTGGGCCGAGGTCAGCGCCCAGCTGTGCGTCCCCCGTCTCCCAGGCTGCCTGACCTTGCTGCTGACCTTGCTGCTGACCTTGCTGCCGACCTTCTCGAGCCTCCTGCCGTGTTCCAGCCCCAGCCTCCTGCCGACCTACTCCAGCCTCCTGCCGTGGTCCAGCCCCAGCCTCCTGCCGACCTTCTCAGGCCTCCTGCCGTGGTCCAGCCCCAGCCTCCTGCCGACCTACTCCAGCCTCCTGCCGTGGTCCAGCCCCAGCCTCCTGCCGTGGATCAGCCCCAGCCGCTCCCGTGCTCCAGCCCCAGCCTGCTGCCGTGGATCAGCCCCAGCCCGCTCCAGTGGTCCAGCCCCAGCCCGCTCCCGTGGTCCAGCCTGCCCCGTCTAGAAAGGTAATATTTTATAATCAGTTTACTTTACCCAATAATTCAATGTTTGTTAGTGTAATGCAAATTTATATCTAATGTGTTTGGTAATAGGTATTTCGTTGTGGTCAGCTTAACTATTCTAGATCTACCTACAAGTATTTAGATTCATCTCTATTATTATACTTATACTACACAAGTTTTGTAAATACATCCCCATTAATATTCTATAGGGTAAAAAGCTCGCCGACCGAGTCACGAGTGGCCAGCTTCACCAGGAGGCTTTTGTGTGCCGTGCCAAGTGCCAGCGGACCGGGGAGGGGGGCAAGGACCGCCCTATCATCCTCAGTGATGAGGATGAGGAGCGACTGTACCAGGCCGAGTCACTGACCCGGAGACTTTGTGTAAATAAGGTAAGTGTAATTTATAACCTACCTACTACATGCTTACCAACTAGTGTGTACATGTACATGTGTGTGCTTGTAGAACTGATTCAATTTTCTTCTAAAGTCTTCTCGTTTATAAATAGTAGTAACTAAATAGTAGTATTTCTAACTACTTTCTTTAACTACTTTGTAGTCTTTCTATAACTACTTAATATATTATTTTTGTTCAATACATATAGTTATTTTGTGATACTATTTGCAGAAGGTAGACGAGGTCGGGGGCGGCACCTCACGGTCGGGGTCCCGCAGCAGGACAGCAGCTCTGGCACCTTTACCAGAAAGGGAGACGCTCCGCAGGACCAGGAGCAACCCCGGCCCAGCGACAACTACCATCTCGCAGAAACTTCTGTAAGTATCATAACAATGTCCAAAACACTACTTGTCTTTCAACATAATATTTCATTTCTTAACCTGTTCTCATTCCTGTAAGTTATGTATTGATTTGATTTTATCATTTAATTATTTGTCATTATGATTTATCACATTATTTATGTTCCTGTTATACTTGGTACTTTAACAGCGCTGTTGTTAGGAGGGCGTCCGAGAAGAGTGGTCGGTCCTCGCACTGAGCACTTAAGTAATGTACTGTCAATTTAAACTTGGTAGTACTAAGTGCTTGTTAGTAATGCATGCCTATTTTTTCTAGATCTATACATACATGTATAGAATAAGAGGTAAGTATATTTTTATTGGTGATGGGCCTTCAAGTAACAATAACCTGCTTAGCTGCATGTAGTTATAACCAGAATGTTGCATCTTCTATCTCTGTAATGGTAACATCTTGGAAAAATGGAAAAACACTTTACAGACTGCTCTCATGATTTTATTTTCCCTAAATAAAAAGTAAACAACAGTAAGAATTTTGCATAAGTGTAATACAACCATTATTTTCCATAAACATTTTTGTTATAAGTATTTTGATATTTATGTAATTTATATGCATTGTCTTAATACTCTATTTCAGGTCGCAGTCAGAGAAGGAGGGGAAGAAACCAAAGGGTCCTAGGACCCCAAGGAAGTCCCACCTGTACTACCAAATTGGACTAGAAAAAAGGCAGAATGCGAAGCTGGAGGCCGAGTTAAAGCGGTTGCAGGACGTCATTTCCAAGATGTCGATCAAAGCCCAGCCGTCTTCTACGACTGTGTCCTATGCGGAGTTCCTTAGGTCGATTGGCGCTTCCTCTCCTCCCGGTCTGCCTGGTCCTGCGTCGCCCCCTGCTGCTCCTGGTGCTCCTGTGTTGCCTGGTCCTGCGTCGCCCCCTGCTGCTCCTGGTGCTCCTGCATCGCCTGGTCCTGCGTCGCCCTCTGCTGCTCCTGGTGCTCCTGCATCGCCTGGTCCTGCGTCGCCCCCTGCTGCTCCTGGTGCTCCTGCGTCGCCTGGTCCTGCGTCGCCTACTACTGTTTCTGCTTCGGAAGGATGTAAGCTTAAAGATGTTTTATTTAATTAGTGCTTATTTCTCTCAATCACCCAAGAAAGTTATGTGCATTACATCAATATTCATGGTAAACATACATAGTGCAGCAAGAATATTACACTTACAAATCAAAGCGCCCGTGTGCCAATGCTTACAATACATAATAAATAAACCATTTAAAACAAACAAAATTTCGTATAAATTTAGATGACAACATTTTAGGATACATTATGATTACAGCGTTTTTCCAATCATCGGAATGTTTCCAAATTACATGTGTAGTGTTGCCTGCTGGTGCGACCGTGACGCCTCCTGCTGCACCCGCGACACCTCCTGCGGGGCCTCCTGCTGCACCCGCGTTGCCTCCCGCGACGCTTCCTGCTGCACCCGCGTTGCCTTCCGCAACGCCTCCTGCTGCACCCGCAACACCTCCTGCTGGGCCTCCTGCTGCACCCGCGTTGCCTCCTGCGACGCCTCCTGCTGCACCCGCGTTGCCTCCTGCGACGCTTCCTGCTGCACCCGCGACACCTCCTGCACGGCCTCCTGCTGCACCCGCGTTGCCTCCCGCGTTGCCTCCTGCTGCACCACATAAGCCCACACCAGCTCATGACACCTCCGGCACCAAACTTAAACTGTCTGACACCTTCGTGCGGAACATTTTTGTACTTCCGAAGTCAGCCCGTCGCAATCTTTTGGGTCAGATAACCACCAAAGAAAAGGTACAACAGGTCCGTGGTGCATCCCTTTTGGCACATGACCTGGATCTAGATAGAAGAAGTCTGATCTCTCCTCCCCCAAAGAAAAGCAAGAGAGCTGAGAGATTTGCTGTAGCTAGACAGCTGATAGTTAATTTTCTTGAAATGCCAGAGAATTCAATCACCCTCCCGGGGAAGAAGGACACTATCACCATTAAGAAAATCAAGTACCAGAAGGTGCAGCTTACTGAGTTTTTGTACGTGCTCCACCAACAGTACAACGATGTGTACCACGATGAACCAAGTCAGCTTTTCTTTCTTCTGCGCTGTCCAACGGCAGGACCGCTACATTCTGCCAGTTTGTGCCTGCGCCATCAGAACTTCGCCCAGGAGATGGTTGTGCTGCGTGGACTAGGCCTGCCTGCTCTTCCAGACACTTTCGTCTGGGATTGCACCACCGAACGCATACGCACAGCCTGCGCATCCCTGCCTCCCGTTCTCCACTACCAACAGTGGAAACGTGTCGATGTCACCTACAGGGATGACCAGGTCACGAAGAAGCTTCGGCTGGTGCCAGTCCAGGAAGAGAAGGAAGACTTCATCAACAACTTCACCACGGACATGCAGGCCTTTTCAGACCACGTGTACCGTGTGTACGCACAACACCGCGCAGCCACTTCACTTCGTAACAACCTGACTGATACGGAGTGCACAGTTCAGATGGACTTTGCTGAAAACTGGCTTATTTCTTATCCCGACGAGCCCCAGTCTGTCTACTATGCGAAGGAGCCAGTCACGGTACACCCTGTCGTACTACACCTGAAAGAGGGAGATGCGACAATCACCAGGTCCATCAGTATCGTGACAGACGACCGGAAGCACGACGCGGGATCCGTCTTTTGTTTCATCCAAGTAATCATAGACTTTATCAAGTCGAAGTATCCAAACATCGAGAAGATTCACTACTTGACCGACGGGCCCACCTCTCAGTATAGGAACTTGTCGATCTTCAGCCTCGTGGCCAAACACAGTGAGCTGTTTGGTCTCACAGCCACGTGGCTGTACTTTGAAGCTGGGCACGGAAAAGGGGCCTGTGACGGTGTTGGGGCAGCAGCCAAGCGTACAGCTGACAACACCGTCAAGAGGAAGATTTTCATTCACAACGCCTTGGACTTCGCCAATGCCGGAAACAGGGTCCCTACAGTAGTGCACTACATACACGTGCCAGTTTCTAACATTCAGACTGCCCGGCAAGACCTTGTATCAGTGGTTTGTGCACACTCTGTGAAAGGCACAATGAAGACCCATGCCGTCATCTCACCTTCTTACAGCAGGTTATTCCTCCACGCCACGTCGTGCTACGGTGAGTGCTGCTACTCAGAGGGACGGTTGATCCTGCAGTGTGGTGGGTGGAGTCAACACACCCTGTTTGAAGAGGAGACCCACTCCAAGATGGAACAGTCCGACTCCCAGCACGACACAGACGAGTCCGAGCCAGAAGACCAACAGTCTGAGCTCGGGGAAGAACAGTCTGAGGCGGCGGCGTCACAGCCAGAGGCGACAAGGGCTGTTCCAGAAGTAGGAAAGTGGGTCTCCTGCCTGTACGACGACAGCTGGTATGTGGGACAAGTGGTTGGAAAGGATGAGGAAGGTGGCCATGCAACAGTGAACTTTCTTACCCCTGGAAGCCGCGAGACGTGCAACAACCAGTTCAGGTGGCCGAAACGGAAGGACGAGCTGGAAATGCTGCCTGCCGATATACTGACTGTTGTTTCACCTCCAACACTTCAGGGCAGTGGTCGGCGCACCTTTTTTGAACTGAGTCAGGAAGACTTGGTCAAGTCAATTCAGGCCTACTTTAGAAACTGAACTATTTTTTAACTTGTCAGTAAGCATGTTTTAACCTGTCAGTAAGCATGTTTTCCACCGTTAGAGTAAAGAAATAATCGATTGGAGGTGTTTTAGACATGTAGATATTCATTCAGAAACATGCTTGTATCTATATAGAACGTACATGATCTGACGGGAACGTGCATGATATTTCAAAATTTCCTTATAAAAAAAAGGTTGAAATTTTAGATTATTGCATATATATGTAGTGATGACACTGTAGAAATGTTTTAGGCCTTTCCTAAGCATGTGGACCATGTCTAGCCTAGTGTTAGATGTATTCCAAAGTGAGTTTTAAAAAAAATTCACATGAAGTTTGACTTCAGGAGGATGTAAGTAAATAACTGTGGTGCAGGCAGGGTTTGTGGCAGCTTTTTCTAATATTCCAACATGTTTCCTAGCCTGAGGGTGAATATGTCATCGATTCCTAGTATTTTACCTGTGCAGGTAGCGACTTAGAAAGATGCTTGTATATATGGAACGTACATGACCTAACGGGAACGTGCGTGATATTTTGACATGTTCTGGTTGAGAGGACAGTTTGTGAACTTTTCAAGTTGTAGAGTATTCTAATGTTGCATTTTCACATAGAAAACAAATTTGAGAAGCGTGTTAGGCCTCTCTTAAGCATGTGAACCATGTCTAGCCTAGTGTTAGATGCATTCCAAAGTGAGTTTAAAAAAAAATTCGCATGATGTTTGACTTCAGGAGGATGTAAGTAAATAACTGTGGTGCAGGCAGGGTTTGTGGCAGCTTTTTCTAATATTCCAACATGTTTCCTAGCCTGAGGGTGAATATGTCATCGATTCCTAGTATTTTACCTGTGCAGGTAGCGACTTAGAAAGATGCTTGTATATATGGAACGTACATGACCCAACAGGAACGTGCATGATATTTTGACATGTTCTGGTTGAGAGGACAGTTTGTGAACTTTTCAAATCGTAGAGTATTCTACTGTTGCATTTTCACATAGAAAACAAATTTGAGAAGTGTGTTAGGCCTCTCTTAAGCATGTGAACCATGTCTAGCCTAGTGTTAGATGTATTCCAAAGTTTCCTAGCCTGAGGGTGAATATCTCATCGATTCCTAGTATTTTACCTGTGCAGGTAGTGACTTAGAAAGATGCTTGTAAATATGGAACATACATGACCTACGGGAACGTACGAGATATTTTGACATGTTTTTCAAAAGGGTAAGAAATTCAAACTTTAATCAATATTTGTACATGATTTATGTTATTTTCCATTAGGGAAGAAGTTGTATAAGATTATCAAACACTGTTTAGTAATCTTTGAGTAAAATCAATTCAATATAAGTGAAATGAAGGGAGCGAACCAGCACCTGTTCGCGGTATAGGCCCGGCGGTAACCGAGGACTCCCTGCTGCTAGGCACCTCACTGGGAACCGGCGAACCACCACGGTGACATCATCCGCGTGCGTGACGCACTTCCGCCCACCTCGACGAACTGAAAAAGACGCTTCCAAAAAGATTGTCGGACTTTATCTCGGTTCGGGAACGTGTAATGAGCACCCGTACGACTTCCAGGATCTGTAAACAGTGTCAAAAGAGCGTGGGAAAGTGCCGGTATCGGAAAACTTGGAAGAAATCCCCTGAAACAACTATTCCCAGCGAAATGTCTGATCACAAGGACGAGTCCGGAGCGGGAGCAGGAGCTGGCGGCGGTTCCCCCCCATCTGGCCAGGACAACGCGGCTCTGGGGAAGAGGATTAAAATGCTTGAGGAAGCGTTGCTGGAGAAGAAGGGCCGCCGTAGACACAAGAAAGTGAGGGCAAGTTCTCCGAGTTCACCATCCTCAAGTGATAGCTCCTCCACACAGAGTTCGTCTTCGGAGGGCGAGCAAGAGAGCCCCCACCGCCGCAGTCATCGGAAGGCTCGTCGCGACGGTTGCTTCGAACGACGTCGCACTGGCCAAAGTCGTCTGAGGAGATCAGCCTTCAACCATCGCCAGTACCTCAAAAAAGGTGAGAAAGTCAAGTCTATGGACAAATTAATGACCTGCAGTATGCATTGTCTGAAGGATCTTTACACTGAGGGCTATGAGGTGAGTGGCCTAATCAAGCACCTTGTCACGTTGGCTGAAAAGATCGAAACGCGGTTCTACCACACCGAGGCCATCATCGACTACGACCGGGCGGTCAGAACTTGGGCGGCCGAGGAGGGGATTGAGAAGTTCGGCGATGTGAATTACTCGCTCGTCGTGCAGCATCTTGGTTTCGATGCCGCAACCTACAACAAGAAGTGGTGGCCTAAGGCATCAGCTAAGGCTGTGGGTCAGGATAAGTACTGCTACAAATTCAACAAGTCAGAGGGCTGCGCTAACGTAAAGTGTACCTACACCCACGCATCTTCCACATGCGGATCGGAGAACCACGGCGCATCGGCCTGCAAAAAGCCTAAGCAGTCCCCGGGTCAATCGTCAAACAAGGCCTAGACTGTTCATGAGCTGCCTACTCGGTCGTCGCTTTCCCCAGTCCCTAGTTCAAGTGGTCTAGTATCAGAATCAAATGTAGTTGATATATCACAGGTCAATGATGTTGTAGGGGGGGGGGGTAAAATAGCGGTATGGTTGGTTCGCTTAATGTGCAACTTAAAGATGAGTTTGTAGCGTCAACAGTGGTTTTTCTCCCGCCTCTGAGTGGGGAGGGTAGGCAAGTTCAGGTATACAAGGAGTGTCAAGAAGGTTCATGTAGTTGTGAACACTTCATAGGTAGCAACAGGGCGCAGCTGAGACCTTGCAGGTCAACTGGGTTTTTGTTTGATGGCGGATGCAACCTGCCCCAAAGTGATGTAATTAAAATATGGAACGGTTTGGTAGATGGGTTCCCGTTGGTAGATGAGGAATTTGACCATTCATATGAGTGTAGTAATTACAGCTCAATCTTAGATAAAAGTTTTAGCGATCAAATGTCCACGCTGTTAAGGAGGGAGATTTCAGAGGGCAAAGTGAGTTATTCATATAATAAGCCAGTCTGTGTGCACGCTCTGGGGGGCGTGCCGAAAGGTAATGGTAAACTTCGCCCAATAACTGATTGTAGCAGGCCCGACAAAGTAAGCATAAATAATTTTATGAAAACAACTTGCGAGAAATTTCAATATAATTCTGTTAATTCAGTGGCTGAGGTTCTGGAGCAGGGAGACTATATGTGTGCTACAGATATTTCCAGTGCTTATCGGGCAGTTAGTGTGTATCCTGAGCACTCCAGATACCAAGGTTTCAAGTGGGATTTCGGGGATGGTGAAGCTTATTTCCTGGACAATAGGCTGTGTTTTGGCCTGTCATATGCTCCCTATATCTTTAATTTGCTGTCAAATTTGATAGCGGACACAGCCGTTCGCTGGGGAGTTTCCAGGGTGACTAACTATTTGGATGATTTTTGTATTATCGAGCCAACATTGGGTCGTTGCTTGAATTCGCAAAAAATATTGATTTCGATCCTAGAACACATGGGATTTGTAATTTCCTGGGATAAATTACTTCGCCCATCAAAAAGAGAAGGTGAGGAGACTTAAAGATTTAATTTGTGAAATTAAGTCAATGAATTTTGTAAGCAAGAAAAACCTAGAGAAACTGGGAGGCCTTGTCTCCCACTGCGCTACTGTCATAAGGGGGGGTCGAACCTTTTGTCGCAGAATTTTTTATTTAATCAGGGATTGTGCGCCTGATGGGCGTGTTAAGTTAAGTGAGGAAATTCGCCTGGATCTAGCCTGGTGCGACAAGTTTTGTGAAATTTTCAACGGCTCAGGAAAAATAATTAAAAGAGCAAAATCAATTTCTATTACATCAGATTCGTCTATGTTCGGCTACGGGGCTTGGTGTGGGCGGGATTGGATCTCTGCCTCCTGGCTGAGCCAGCCGGTGAACGACCTAAATGTCCATGATCATTGGGGGGAAGTACCATCAGATAACCCTTATTCACGCAATATTAACGACCTAGAGTTATGGCCAGTCCTTCAGGGGATTAAGAGATGGGGTCCAGGGGCAATTAATTCGACTGTGGAGATTGTCACAGATAATACACAATGTTATGAACCCAAGTGACGATCAAATAGTATTATATATTTCGTACCTTTCAAACCTGGTGCTTTATAGTTCGCTAACCAACTACCTATCTGGGCTGTCCATGTATTTGAAATCTCTTGGTGGTAGGGGCATTGATTATTCAGTGTTTAAAGTTAAAGCAGCTATCAAAGGAGCCCGCCGGTTATCTCCGGCTGGTATTGGTCAAGCTCCTCCATTGACGAAAATTCATTTGTTAAAATTATTCGAAGTCGTTAACCCTATTTTACAGGATGACCTTTGTTTTTGGTCTGCATTGTGCCTGGGTTTCAGATGTCTCTTGCGTAGTTCCAATCTGTTTGGGGCTCACGCGCTGAAGGTTTCAAATTTGGTGTTTACAAATTCTGGAATGGTGGTTAAAATATTAAGTTCAAAAACAAATCAATTCTCTTGTAATTCAAATGAGGTTGTAGTTAAGAGAAATTCGGATTCACCCATTTGTCCTGTTTATTGGGTGTCAGAATTAATTAGAGTTAACAAACTTGAATCACATGATCAGCTGTTCCAACGTTCGTTGTTCGAGGGGTTGAGACCAGTTAAAATTAGTTGGTTTAACAAGATGTTGAGGGGGAAATGTAAGTTAGCAGGGTTGGTCGAGGGGTTCACTAGCCATAGTATGCATAGGGGAGGTACTTCACATATGTATTCGTTAGATTACTCTCTCAGGGATATTAAAGATAGAGGGGGTTAGTCTTCAAATTCAGTTTTGGGCTACATTAAGGAGTCAACAGATCGGAAGTTCTGTAAGGATAAATTGTTTTCAAATAGCCTCTCTTAATTCCGCCGCTTTGGGTGTTTCTTGGAGGTTAGTTGTAATTGTCAGTTGTTAATAATAACACCTTTGCACCCAAATCGCCGTCATGTTGTAAATGCGTTATAGCCGGGGTTATGGGAGCGAACCAGCGCCTGTTCGCGGTATACGCCCGGCGGTAACCGAGGACTCCCTGCTGCTAGGCACCTCACCGGGAACTGGCGAACCACCACCGTGACGTCATCCACGTGCGTGACGCACTTCCGCCCACCTCGATGAACTGCAAAAGACCCTGCCAACGTTTTTTTTGTAGAGGATGTATATCGTTCTAGATGTTAGCCCCATTAGGGGGTTTGGAGGTTAATTGTAATTGTCAGTTGTTAATAATAACACCTTTGCACCCAAATCGCCATCATGTTGTAAATGCATTATAGCCGGGGTTATAGTCAAAAATAGTCAATACTTTTTGAGAATTCTTTATTTGACACAGAATTTACATGGTTGTTAATGATTTCTGCTTACTATTTAAGCAGTATATAATAAAATTAGGATGTTTTCTTCTCTAAAAAATGAGTTTGGAGTTATTTCCAATTGTATTTAGGAAGAGAGAGTTTGTTAAGTGTCGTGATACCCAGAGTGGAACGTACATGATATAGCTGGAACGTATGTGATGAAAAATGACTTGAGTTTACGAGGGTAGTACATTGAGTATATGATGTGCAGACTTTAACCATTATTATTTCACATAAGATAACATGATAAGGTCCTGAAATAAGACAGTTAGGAATAATGTGGTCTATATTTTATGTTCAGGAATGAAATTGAAAAGAAGTGGTTGTTTGAATCATGAAAAAACAAGAAATTCTGAAATTATGCACCAAGTTTGGAGGTAAATATAATATATAAGCTTTCAATGGATTTTCTCGAATTCTGGAATGATGAATGTACAATCCCTTATGAGTTTGTAGACTTATTATTGTGTGATTTGGGTGAAATAATACAAAGAAAATTTCAGTTAGGTGCACATATGTCATTTTCATCACGTACGTTCCAGAGAAAAAACATCATAGACTTTGAATAGTTATAAAAACTGACAGCATTGGAGAAACCCAGTATAATGAACATTTGCAGAATGCAGAAGACTTACTTTTTCAAAATAAATAAGGTTTGTACAGGAATGCTTAATTTATTTTAGGAACCAGTGTGAGATGCCAAAAAGTGGAACGTACGTGATATTGTACACTTTCAGAAAAATTGACCCATATAATTCAATTTTAGTTATTCTTACACAAAATGTTCCAAGGAAAACATTGGTAAGGTCCATTTTCATGTTGGACATGTTGTCTTTACTGAAAAAGCATGATAAACTTTTCCCCTTTTTTTGACAACCTAAAGATTGGAAAAATCCAAGAAGCGACAATTTGACGGCCCAAAATATTGTTATGGGTTTCTACTTTAAAATGATACCAAGAACGACTCAATCCCTTCGGTAGGTCCTGAGATGAAAAAAATGAAAAAGGCACTAAAAGTAAGGGGGACATCCCGGCTGGTCACAGAATGTACTATGTATAATACTAGTACGGTGGCCTAAACCGAGAGGGGGTTAGGGTAAGAGGAACGTAAAGATACTATAACAAGTGGGTTGGCGTATAAGAAGACCTAGGTGGCCCTATTTATTAACCAGAGAAACAGTAAGACAAAAATTTAGAGGTCCGGGCGCCCTGGGCGACGAGTTCATAATGGTTCCGGGCGGTTGAGGCGTGACCTCACTGGCTGCGCGGTTCCAAGGGGCGTTGCCAGGTTACGGTCGCCGTGGTTTATACTCGCGACGACTGCGTCGCAGCCCATAATACTAGTACGGCGGCCTGAACCCAGAAGGGGTTAGGGTGAGGGGAACGTAAAGATACTATAACAAGTGGGTTGGCGTATAAGAAGACCTAGGTGGCCAAGAGACCGCCAAGCCACATATTCAAGGAATATCAACTAGGAAGTCAGAAATTCTGCTGTCTTGTCGATGTAGGGAGTCGTCCGTGTGATGGAGGTACTGGAAAACAGCTGCAATAGACCAACCGCCTCGGGCCGTGATATCCATCATCGGGGAACCAAGCGAGGCCATAAGAGAGGCCCCACCATGTCTGAGAGAGTGTGAACTCACGGACACGGGGCTGAGACCAATGCTAGCCGCCAAGGATTTCAGTTTGGAGTTGAACCAGTTGTAGGTCATGGGGACGAGACCGCCGGGGGCGGGTAGGCGGAACAGCAAGTCCGATTCTAAGGGCTTCTGGACCCTGGACAGTTCCGACAGTCAGGACACCGGGCAGAGACAAGAGCCCGGAGATGAGTTAAGTACTATCCGATGCAGTCTGGTCGAGAATTGGTCAGTCTTTGATGAGCGCAGGGTGAGAATCAGGTGATCAGGGTAGAGGGATACATCATGCCAACGGACGACGTGAGGGGAGGGAGTATAGTGCGACTTGCGCAGGAGGGCACGGTAGGCCAGAGTAAGGGCTGACCAGAATACTAAATCACAGGGGAGCAAGGTGTTGACATGGTCGAACATGGATAGTAAATCTGATAAGGTAAGGGGGCGGCGCGGGGCCCTGGACGAGCGGCCCTGGCGCCTGATGCCCCGGAGTGTCTGAAGAAGCCTGTAATCACGGTCGGCCGATGGGAGGCCCGACTGCCTGTTGAAGGACCAGAGGCCTGAGATGTAGTTAATCACAGAGGCAGGGGACATGAAATCGCACAAGAAAGCGGCATAGAGGCACGCCTGGTCCGAGGTGCAGGGGAAGTGGCGAAAGCCATAAAGGTCACAGAAGCAGGTGTAGCATCGCAGTTGGCACTGTTGACTCCTCCTGGTTGAGCCCGCTAAGGCGGTCGTCGGAAGGTAGAGCTGGCGGGACTGGAGATCTGGCAGAGTCCGAGCTGGAATACGAAGAACAGCACATATTAAGTTCAGTAAGGGCAGCGGCGCACTTAGGTGCCATGCCGGGGTAGGACACACGAGAAAGCGCGTCGGCCAAGACGTTATCCTCCGACCGGATGTAGGTGGCGAATAGGTCCATGTTATTGACGAAGCAGATCCAGAAGAGCTCTCTGAGCCATGCCATGCAGATCCTCTTGGCACTGCGGCCAGTGTTAATCATGGCGAGAACCTGCATATTGTCGGTGATGATGTGCAGGCGACGGTCCATGAACAGGGGGTCCCAGCGATGGAGGCCGGCCACCACCGGCCACCACCGGCCACAGCTCATAAACGTTGATGTTTGGAGAGGACTTGTCAAAGGCGGGGGCCGAGACCCGGTGGGAGCAACCAGGGTCAGAGGACAGAGGTTCGAGAGAGGGATCACCCCAGAACCCATAAATCCAGTCGGCACCTGCCCAGGTGCCAAAGCCCGCGAATGAGGAGTCAGAGACGAGAGGGGTCTCGTGGAACCCTTTGATGATGACTGCGCGGCAGTTGAACACCTGGTAGAATGCCAGCCACCACTCGAAGTCAGCACAGATGTCCTGGTTAAGGGGGATGGAAGTGGAGTGGCGCGAGTAGGATGCAGCCAGGTCAAATATGCGGCGACTGAAAGTCCTGCCCCCCCCCCCTTGAACTATATAAGAACTGGGAGACGAGGCCACCCACCCGTTCCAGCTCTCTCTTCAAAGCGCAGCCCTTGAGGATGAGGGCTCTGATGGTCGAGTCCAGCTTGTCCACCTTCTGCTGTGGGAGTGAGAGCTCGAACCGCACAGAGTCAAGGGTGATACCAAGGAAGGTGGTTACTTGGGAGGGGTCTGTCACTTTCTTCCAAGACACAGGGAAACCAAGGAAAGCCAACAGGTCAGTGACCTTATCCCGGTGGGCGAGGCACGCGGCAGCGGACTTGGCGATAATCAGGAAATCATCCAGGTAGTTCACTACTCGCGAGGCCCCCTGTAGGTTGGCTGCCAAGACTATGAAGTCCGAGAGGGTGTTGAAAATCTTGGGAGTGCAGCGCAGGCCGAAGCAAAGGCGACGGTCGATAAGAGTTTCTTGGCCATCACCGAAGTCCCAGGTAAAGTCCTGGTAGGTAACATGGGCAGGGTTGATAGACCGGTAGGCCGATGATATATCAACTACAGACATGAACTCAGATGGGTTCAGGAGGTCTACAGCGTCCTCGACTGACTTGTAAGAGAAGGTCTCAAAGGTGGTCCGACATGAAGTTATTTATCGAGAGGCCGTCCGGCCTGGAACAGTCAATTTTTGATGGGCGAAGTAATTTATCCCAGGAAATTACAAATCCCATGTGTTCTAGGCGGAGCGAGGACAGGGAAGGTCAGCGGCAGGAGTGAATGGGGGAGTCCCAGGGGAGACCCGGCGAGTGACGTCATTAGAGTCAAAGTGGGTCAGTGGGGCAAGCGTGGGAGACGAGGACGTGACCTCGTTGACATCTCCAAGTGAGGCGCGGTCCCGGTTGCCATGGATAACTGTAACGCCGCCGACCGCCTGGCTTCATTTCTGGGTTTGGGACCTTTTGACGTTTGGGCAGTACGCGTTAACGTGGCCTGAACCTGAGCATGCCGAGCATATGTGCTTGAAGCGACAAGCTCTGCCCTCCTTACAACCATCTTGGGCGAAATTGTGTTTAATGCACGCGTAGCTGTGTCCCACTCGAGACTTTGAGTTGGTCTGACATGAAGACGCGGAGCTTCAGGAGCGTTTCGCATTGACGGCGACTTGTGTCCCGTCGTATGACAGATGGCGTACAATGTTCGCTGGATCCACTTTCTTGAAAGCCTTCAGGCCACGCTCCCGTGCAGACTGTTTAACCGACTCGTCGTAATGAATGAGGGCTTCGCTGGTAAAAACCCTGGTCTCAGCCTTTTCTCCCAGAAGTATCATGTGATCCAGTAAGCCAGTGATGTCCTGGTCCTTTTTGTAAAACTTGAGAGCCATTCGAAGGTTAGCCAGGACCAGCCTCTCGTAAGAGATGAGCTTTTAACCATCACGGAGGTATTTTACAGTGTCGTACTTGCCTTTCTTTTTCTTATCTTTTTTCTTCTCACGGGAACGATCCTTGTCGTCCGGGGATGAGTCGTCCGAAGAGCTGGATGAACTAGACGAGGACGACGAACAAGCAGAGCTATGGTGAGGCCTGCTGTGTTTATGTCCAGAGCGCGGAAGTTCCGCCGTCGGGTTCGCCAAGGTGGGTGAAGATTCCGGAGCAGCCGGGGCTGGTGAGGGGCTGGAAGCCATCGAAGCCATCTGCGACAGAGATGAGCGGATGGTAGTTTCCATCCTGGCGAAACGATTCTCAAACTTCTGTTCTAGGGACTTGAGTGAAGCGGACGATGAAAAGTCCGGCTGCGGGGTTGGCGGGGGGACGGGCGGCGGAGCAGCCGCAGCGTCAGCGACCAACGGGGCCTCCGTTGGGATTTTCGCCTGAGAACGCTTCTTAACCGGGGACACGGGAGGCACAGAGTATTTCGGAGGCTTCTGGGGGCCCTTCTTCTTGATCCTTTCTTCTTATATCCACCCATTTCAGGGGCCCTTGATGGGGGGGTCCCCATGTCGGCTGTCGATCTTAAGAATAAGCCATGTCGAATTTAAGAATAGGTCCTGTCGGATGTCACTAGGCCAAAAAACGGCCCTGTCGCCGTGTCGAATTTAGTGGTCCCGAGGAGACCCATATTTCAAAGGGTACAAAACACGAGACAAAAATTTTGAGGTCCGGGCGCCCTGGGCGAGGAGTTCATAATGGTTCCGGGCGGTTGAGGCGTGACGTCACTGGCTGCGCGGTTCCAAGGGGCGTTGCCAGGTTACGGTCGCCGTGGTTTTTATGTAATGGCTAGCGGGAGCAGCGGTGCTTATTGGGGGTTTCGAACGTAATTACGCCCCGCAGCGCCCAAGGTAAAAATCTACCAACTATACGTACCGGAGCGCAAGAATTCCAACGTGAAACCGGATGTTGGTAAACTAAGAATCTGTCTGGAGAAGAAAGCCCCATTGCTTGTTCCCGGTGAGCGGAAGCAACTCCAATGTTATAAGTCCCATAGCCTCGCTTTGAACCAGCGAGCGGAAGGGGCTTCCACTCTCCGAGCGGAAGCTTCTTCTTCCCGCCAGTTCAAAATTTCTTAGCAAGCTGGCAGGACGTGTGCGCTTTTGCGCCTTGATTTTGACCATTTCTAAGCATTTAACTCTGAAAATGTTTCGATATTTTGGAAGAGTTATATGTCTAGACTTGTTAAGTATAAATATTTTATGCCGGCTTGCTAAATTTAGTGATATTTTCGGTGAAATGTGCGTGGTGCGCCCTCGAGTGCTTCTTCTCCATATCCACCACATGGAGGTGTCAGACGCTTTTCCCTGACCACACGAGGGCCCGTTTTCATTCTTTTAAGCAGAAATAAGGTGAGTTATATTGAAATGATTGAAAGACACTGTGTTTGACATGAATTAGACTATGTATAGGCTTTTATTTACAGGTTAAACTTAGGAGTAGGACTGATAGCTAGCTTTAAAATAATAGTTATTTGAAATTAAAAGTGATGTTGAATGTAGAATTCGCCATATTTGCACCACTAAACATCGAGGAAAGGAGCTGCTGGGCAGAATTATTAATTTGCGCCGCAAGGGCCCTGCCAGCTGCTGAGTTTTGACTCCCGGGGATGACCTCATCTTCTTCATGCTGGAAAATACAAGGGGAACAAGTATTTATTGATAAATTCATACCGATTATGGACAAAGTAAATAATTTTGAATGGATACACATAAAGGCAAACCTGTTGGATTTTGGCGGCTTGTTTCAGTGCTGGAGCAGGGAGGGGAAATGTGCCCGGCGGTGTTGGATGCCAGTCAGGGTCGAGCTCAAACTGCAAAGAATAAATATTACAACACAGTGAAAATGCATTCTAGGAAAAAGTTAGATTAACATCCTACATATTTAAATAGAGATGATTTATTTTAACTTAGATTTTTTTTTTTTTTTGAAGAAAAACATACAAACCTCGTCCGGGATATCGTAGGCTTGTGTAGGTGGTGGGCTATCAGGGGTTGTGGGTGCCCTTCCTAGTGCAGCGGAGGGGGCTGGCTTCTTCAGTATAGATTTGGGCTTAGCCTTAGGAAGAATCACAGGCTGCTGAGGCTGAGGGTATAGGATTGGACTTTTGGTTCGAGGAAGTGAAAGCCTAGACCTAGGCACATCGAAACCAAGATCAAAGACCGACTGGAAAATAATGTTAAAATATTCTGTAGGTTCAATAAAAATGTAGTGGATAGAATGATAAAATATATGAATTTTTATAACACAAATTTAAAAAAAAAAAATACATACCTCTGCTTGGACAGGATTTGCAGTCTTCACACTGGCCGAGGGCTTTGCACTTGAAGGCTTCTGTCGGCGCTTTTTTGGTGCTGGAGCAACAGGTTCATCCTTTGAAAAATAGTAGAATGAAAACTAACCATCCAAAATGTATTACAGGCAGAGATTAAGACTAAATAAATTATGAAATATTATAGATATGATATATTAGAAAATTATTTGACCAAAAAAAAACCAAACAAACCTCTGGGGGATCCACATGGCGCAGATAGACTGGAGGTCGATGGGGTGGTGGTGCGGCAAGTGCTGGCGCCCGAGGAGCAATAGGGAAGGGGGCGTGGTCGGCAGGAGGCAATGCCTGGCGTTCAACCTGAATAAAATAATAATAGAGAATTTATAAGTATTGGTATTATAAGAATAATAAATTTAGTTCTTCGGGTTAAAGATTAGTGTTAGATTTAATTTTTTTAAATTACCAGTAAATTACTTACATTGCCAAGTTGCTGCTGATGAACTTGAATGTCCTGTCGAGCAAGGACACGGCCAAGCATTTTCTGTTCACGCCTGTTGGCATTATAGTAATGCTTGAGGGAGGAGACATTCTTATGTCCAGTATGTTGGATTATCATCTCATCAGGAACCCCACATTCTTTTAGTTTTAGGCAACTGTTTTCCTGACCATGTGGTTAGTTAATGCGCGCATAACACCAGCACGTTCGCCTGCCCTCCTTAACATTGTAGTTAAAAAATTGTGTCCCATGGGCTTGTTCACAAAATATAAGGGATTATCAGGTCTTGGGTGTTGGTTGACCCCCCAAAAAAACGGAGAATCATCATGCATCATGCATGAGGGTCTTCTTGATATGAACTCCTGATATATGGACACAGGGCAACGTGATGTTCCATTAGCCCATGCTTTTGGCATGAATGCCCTTTCCCCACATTTGCCATTGCCGAAACGGGTCTTTGTCAATCTCTCAGTCATTTCAAGATAAGAATGGCTTGAAGAATCAGTGTTTAATTGAATGTCCCCAAGCATGAGCTGTCTGCACTCATGGGAGCCTCTCAAACCAAAGTTGAGGGCCATTAAATACCACGTTGCAGCATTGAGTTCCTCACCATTAGAAGTTCCAAAACCTCCGTTAGCCCACAATTGTTCTATTTCTTGTTCCTCTCAGGCGCGGATCCAGGGGGGGGGCCGGACGGGCCTTGGCCCCCCCCCTCCCCCTGTTAAATCATGTTTGATGGGGGGCCCACCCCCCTGTACATTCATGTTTTTGGGCCCCCCCTCTAGGAATTTCTGGATCCGCCCCTGCCTCTAATGGTCCTTTTCTGTTTGGACGGTTGCCTTTCCCTGAGGCTTTGAGTAGGTGCCGTTTGGCCTCTACCATATCTTTGGCCGTTTTAAAGGCGTTGGAATCGTAAGGAACTGCATAATCGTTCTCCCGGAGGTAACGGTCTAACGATCCAGCAACTGCTGTTATGCTGTCAGGCTCATAATCAGTTCTGTCGATTTTCTTTAGATCCCTAATATAGGTTGCAAAAAGGGTAGACAGGGTCGGTGGTTCAATATCACAAGGTTCCCTTGGTTCATCCCTAATGGATTTAAGCCAATCAGCAAACCGTTTTATATCCCTATCCGTTTTTCTAACACTAGTAACAGTGCTTTTAGACTTTTGTGCACGGATAAAACGGTAATTTTCGTCATGCAAATCCTTCAAATCGTCCGTTACTTTGTTCTGGAGGGTTGGGGAAGGGGCAGTGCTGTTCCTTTTGTTGGCGGTGGTCCGTTCAGGTTGCTCCGGCGGCAGGGTTTCCTCCGTTTCTGAAGAACATTCTCCGTTACTGCTGAAGGCCCAAAGGGGTTGATTCATGGCTATGGGGTAATGAATGAGATAATTGTCCTCTTTGGCGTTAGGTTCCATGTTCCTAAGATCTATTTTGCAGTTTAAAACGCCGTTTTCGCTCAGTGCATAATGCAAATGATCCATTGTGAATGGGAAGGCTTAGTTACAGCTGTAATATGACGTCACGCAGATGACGTCACGAAAATGACGTTAACATAACAGCGGACGTTAGTGCGCTATGAAGAAATAGTTCCGTTAGTTTTGTTCTTTATGTCCGTTAAATTGTTCTTTATTTTGATCAGATGCTATTTCAGTGTGTGTAGCCATCACATAAAATAAAGAAGACACACTTATGTCGTATATCGGTGGGATATATTTAGAATATATCCCGACGGCCGCGGTCCTGTCCGTTCTGGAGGTAAATATATCCCACCTCATACTCCATAATAGTGTCTTCTTATTATAAATATAATACTCGCGACGACTGCGTCGCAGCCCAACTATGTAGGGCTAAGTAAATGTGTCCAGAATCTACACCCGGTGCGGTGGTGAGGGCCTACAAACTGACTCTAAACATAATAATTCTAAACTCAAACATCACACAAGTCCAAAAGCATAAGAAAATAATCTTTTTCTTGCTGCCCAGACAGTGCAGTGAGCAGTCCTTCATAGGCCTATCAGTATCACTGTTGATATTCGTGGCGGGAACAGCCGACGAACCTCCTCCCCTGTCGACAGAGGCCCGTGGGATTCCGCCTCGCCTCGTTCTGGTATCTAGGTCAGACCGTCCCAGTTGGGGGTATTTTCCAGCGATGTCGAGCCTCGCGACCTAGGGGCGAGCCGCAAAAAAAGCCACTGCTAACCGCGAAAAGAGGCTCCAGTCGACTCCATATTTTACGTGAGTATTATTGGGGGAAACATGCCCCCATATTTCTCAAACGCTGTCGTGTTGTTGTTCAAATTGCTCCTAAAATTCCGATGTAAATTGTATCTGGGGGCGAAGCCATCCTTACAACATGGCTGGTTTGCGAGTTCGGCCGGGGGAACTGAAGGTTCCCAGCAGGGGTAAAAATGGAGGTCCGCCATTTATGGAAAATTGACGGCTTGAAATTGCAGGTCTCTGCGCCCAAATCCTCTCAAAGAATCATATTACTGTTTAAAGGTTTGTGAGTAAAATCATAATCTTGAAGTCTGTTGACAGTTCTAGTCCATTTAACGCGAGTTATTGGACTCAAAATTGGCAAAATTTTATGCAAATTAGGGGCCCCCATCTAGGGGGTCCGTCTCCCAGCCGGCTGAATTATCGGTGGGTGCAGCCATGCCCGGTACTCGTACACAGACCCACTACCCCACTGGCCCCATTATTCCCGGAGCTTCAAATTCACAGACTTTATTTGGACGCCAATTTGACGACCAGGAGACTCGAGCCACGCTGGCTGCAATTCATTTTATGACGACATTGAATTTCAATGTGTGTGAGTGTACGCCGCCGACCCCCTCATCCCCCCGCCCACGTGAGGCCGGAGTGGCGCTGCGGTGGTGGCGGGTGGTGCGCTGTTGCAAAATGGGACAGTGTTATAAAAAAAAAAAAAAAAAAAAGGAACTGGCGTCGGGAGTAACCTGCATAGGCATGCTAGGGGAGGGAGCGTAGTGCTGCCTGCTATTGACTTGTCGTTATGGGCATAGACACTACCCCACCGGTCTTCACAGAATTCGGGGAAAAATAGGTGTGTGTGGAGTGGGGGGGTCGCTGTTTACAACAGATTATATTAGTTAGTAGGCATTGCACTTGGTTGACATGGTTCAAGATTGACGGAGGGTTCACATCATTATGCCATGGTGTGCATTAGAAAATGATATACAGTTTGGCCTTAACTTAGTTTATTGCGAAATTCGGTGAAATTCAGTTCTCTATTATTTTATTGTTTGTGGCAAAATGCACGTACATCTAAATCTGTATTGTTTGTGGCAAAATGCATGTACATATATACTATATAGGTTAACGTTTTAATGAATATAGTAGACCTGGGGCTGTCCTAAAAAAAAGAAAAAAATCTGTTTTGGGGTGGGGTAAAAAAAGATGACCCGGGCGGCTGCAAATTTTTCTGTTTGGAAAATTTAGGAAACATCCCACCGCCTATAAAAGTCCGGTTTAGGGCGGCTTGGCGAGGTTTATGTGATCAACGCAAACTTATGAATGGGCAGCTCAGTTTGAAGTTTCCAAGGGTGGACATAATGAGGAGCCCGGGGACCCGAAGCCCTTTAAAAGCAGGTCGGGCCCCTAGACTATTTTTTAGCTAGGGGCCCAACTGGCCTAAAGAAAAAATTTGAATTTTCTTATTTTTTAAAGCTGCTGTCTCGTACTTCTGTCGTTAGGCTTACACACGCCGTCAATCATATAATTATAGCCATGTTGTATATCGTTTCAAAGGCTATTCTCTGAGGGCCATGGTGTTCATTTCAGTTATACTTACAGATGAGATGCACAATAAAATTCGTCGGCATATCTAGAGTAGTTGTGTGTATCATCGGCACTGTTTAGGGCATAAACTCATTGTTTGCCTATTTTCCTCCAATTTTGATAATAATGTAATCTGTAAGATAGGCTGAACATATGTAAATCCCCGTGGGTTATCGCAAATGATTTTCTGGAATGAATGAAAAATATTAGGTTGATCACTTCTTAGCATTTTGGAGTGTATTATCGGCACCTGTCTTTTAAGCCCCGGCCACACTACACGACTCAACTCAACTCAACTGTTGAGTTGAGTTGAGTTGGGGTTAGTCTCATAGTGTGGCCGGTATCTACGACTGGAATCTTAAGGTTTTCCACGACAGTTGAGTTGAGTCCTAGATCTTGAGATGTTGAAGATGTAAGACTCAATGGTCGGGGCCAGTCTGGGTGAGTTGGCCACAGTCTTAGTATGTGGCATAGGCTACGACCCAACTCAACTCAACTGGTCAGTCGTAAGGAATACTGACCCAATCAAATGAAAGCATTTTGTGATGTAGTGATCCTGTTCTAATGTACCTGTGGGTCGTTTTGATGTAATCAATCGTCATATCTTAAATTTCTTCACAAAGTTAACTTAAGTTAAGATAGGGTCTATATTATCCTAAGATAAGATACACATTTACTAAGATTCGGACTTTCCATAGTTTAATCTTCCTCTTAGTCCTCTCTTATCCCATTGTACGATATGCTATACTAAGGATGGCCATCCTGGATCTAAACATGGAAGGCCTACGACTGTGTACGACTATCTAGTCGTACAGTGTGGCAAGGCAGAGGTTTTTCTCTGAGACTGAACTGTCATTACTTGCAATGACACGACCAGCCAAGACAGTTGAGTTGAGTTGGGTCGTGTAGTGTGGCTGGGCCTTTATTATTGGCACCCATGAGCATGAATCCGTTCCTATATTGTAGGAACAGATGAAAGATGTTCTTTGTAAATTTATTTTGCCTATGCAAATTAAATCATTATGATATTTTTCATTTTATTGGTATTTACCTGACTTAGATGTACTTATGCGCTACCTTGGGGTTTAAAACAGCCTTTTTTAATAGGTGTTAATGGACAGAAATATTTCCTTAAATAATATATGACCTACAAACAGTCAGTATCAAACAGGTCTAGTGCTAAATGCTAGAGCGACCGAGACCGAGAAATCCGGAACAATGTCTTTTAATCATTAAATGTATTTCAATCTTATGACCAATCTTATCACTCCTGTTGGTCCCCCTTGATGCGTATGTTATTACTGGACAACCCCAAACTTACTTTAGGTCACCAAAGTACCTCACAGTCACAATGTCTCTGATTGCATGAATGAGAGGTCATATTTTCACAGTTTTCCTTGGAATATACCCACCAAAGGGAGGGGGAACAACATTCTTATCCTGAATCCCATACCCATACGAATTCAAAATATCAGGGGAAAACTTTATCATTACTTAAGCTCACCAAAGAACCATAGAATGCCTCAGATTGTCATATTTTCAAAATATTCCTTGGGGTGGCACCCATACCCCCAAAGGGAACCCCTGTCTTACCCTAGATTCCATACCCTTACAAATTCAAAATGTTAGGGAAAAGAATTATTCTTGCTTAAGTTCACCAAAGTACCATAGAATGCCTCAGATTGCATGAATGAGAGGGCTAGGAAAATAGGGCTGCTGTATGGGGGTCATGGGGGATGATGTCATGGGGGATGATGTCATGGGGGATGATGTCATGGGGGTTGATGACATTGTCATGGGGGTTGATGTCATGGGGTGATGTCATGGGGAGATGTCATGGGGAGATGTCATGGGGTGATGTCATGGGGATTTCTGGCATGAAAGATTCAATTATTCTTTAGTGCTCGAAATAGGCCTGTAGGCCTAGAGGCCAGATGTCTTTTTTTCAAATTTGGTTCGGGCAATGTCACTGGCATTACAAAAAATAATTATTTAGGTCATATTCAGCCTATCAAAATGAAGGAAATACTGGAAACTATGTTTTGATAAGCTCATGCTCCAATATATGGTATGGTTACATTCCAGTGTCCGAAATTAAGCTCAAAACGTTTGCACTCGCCGGGTGCACAATTCCTGAAGCTGTGCACCCGAAATTTGGTCCATGCACCCTCCTAATATACAATAACAATAAAACCCATGAAAATTGTGCACATTACGGGTGCATACCCTAAAATATCACGCACCCGGCCGTGAAAATATGCGCGCCGGGTGCAGGGCGCAGCTTAATTTCGGACACTGCATTCCAGTGTTAAAACATAGGCATCACACTGTCAATAAGTTCTCTCCTGCTGTCAGTGTCCAAGCTTGCAAGTTAACTTTTTTTTTTAGATTCAGGTCAGACCCACCACAAGCCTATGTAAAAGACATAAAAGACAAACCCCCTAAATGGTTTTTTTAAAGATTGAAGAGTCTGCCTCAGTTTGTAGCTTTGCTACACTTTTAAAAGATTAAACGTTTAAACTAGTTATTTTTTTTAAAAAAAGGGGGTCTTATATGCGTTATTTTTGTTTTTGAAAGAGTATGAAAGATTATGCTGTATAAACAGCAAAAGTGATAGGTCAGATTGCTTGAAAACTACAATTCTTTTAGTGGTAACCAACGTTCAAGACGTCTGGTGATGAGGCCAAAATTGGAAATAGTTTTAATTGGGGTTGGTCGGTATGGATGCAACACAATTTTTTTTCCTGTAAGAAAAAAAAAAGAAAAAAAACTGAAAGAAAATGTTCCAAAGCCCCAACAGTATGTGGATTTTAGAAAGGGAAATCCGTCTAAAAAAGAAGAGATTTTCAGAGGCAAATTAGGGGAAATAGAAAACTGGCTTGTAACAGACAGAAAAAAATCCCTCTTTGGGGAGGATCACTCGAGCTGTAAATTTTAAATATTTTTCTAGACGAGACAAATCACCAGGTGATTTATGAAAGTCCGTCGGAGATCTGGATTTTTAATCTAAAGATCAGTTTTAAACATTATCTTAATTCACGAAAAACGTTAATGATGTAACAAGAAAATTGACTTACTTACCCCTTATTCTTTTAGATACATTATTGTTATCTGAACGCAATTTTTTTTTTTTTTTTTTTATACAAGTTTTTAAAAAAACAATGGTGGGCCAAGTACTAATAAAACTTTCATTTTAGGGACCCCCTTGTCCAAAACATTTTAATCTTAAACTCTCCGCGTTGGTTTGATAACTCAGTTGAATTTACCTATCGGTCATAACCACCGTAAAAAAAACTTCGGACACAAATAGCATTGTTAAAATGCCACAACTAAATTTTGCGTTTGCGCTTATATGTGTAATGATAAAACTCAAATCTGCTTCTCTCTTACAATTTGCTTGTTTGGTCATACTGTATATATGGTTAAAAGATTGTGTTTTTCCTTCATGTTTTCGAGAAGAAACCCACACACAGAGATCGGTATGAACCTATGAACAAGATTAATAGAACTATTTAGTACAGACTGCGCTACAGTACAGTTAAATCAGTGAGGGAAAAAAGAAACGGGAAGTCAAGATTTGAATATATGAAAAGGAGATTTTTTTTTCTAATTTGCAGTAGCGTAGTTCAGAAAAAAAAACTAGAGACAAATTATTTAGCTTTATTTTTATGTTTGCAGGTTATGCTGACTCTGTGTGGGGCTTCTGGTCTGATGAGAAATCATCCTAAATATGGAATCGATCCAAATGAATACGAAGGCAAAGTCGGCTGGGAATGGTTCGAGGGTGGTGGTGCCCCAGGCCCCTCCCCTCCAGGCCCCTAGTGTTTCTGCCGCCCACCAGGGCCCCTCCCAGCAGCAGTCCAGTAACGACCACCACCTCCACCCTCCGACGGCGGCCGCCAAGACGCCGCGCACGCCCAAGGAGGACGCCGACAAGAGCCTGGACGACCTGGAGTCCACCTTGGACAGTTACTTCACCTACATCGGCGCCAAGATCAACGACGTGGCCACGGCGGGTACGGTGCCCAAGGACCAGGTGGACCCGTCGGGTAAGAACACGTGCCAGGTGTGTGGGCAGGCCAACAGCTCCTGGTTCGAGATGCGCAAACACATGAGGACGCACTCCGACTTCCGGCCCTACAAGTGCAACATGTGCCCGCGCACCTTCCACGACATGTACAAGTTGAAGCGGCACCTGGTGGTGCACACAGGCCTCAAGCCTTACCAGTGC
Source organism: Lepidonotus clava (assembly GCA_936440205.1). Lineage (NCBI taxonomy): Eukaryota > Metazoa > Annelida > Polychaeta > Phyllodocida > Polynoidae > Lepidonotus > Lepidonotus clava. The sequence goes on from OW387141.1 coordinate 21,915,760, forward strand.
CACATCTGCGACCAGCGGCTGAGTCGGGCCGAGCACCTCCGTCGCCATCTGCTAATCCACAAGGAGACCAAGCCCTTCAAGTGCAACCTGTGCGACTTCAGCGCGCGCCGCACGGACAGCGTCAAGTCGCACCAGCGCAGCAAGCACGTGGGTGAGTGGGTGCAGGTTGTCACCGTCCGCTCCATCGTAGATATTGTCAGCGATGAGACCACGGCCAACACCAACCTCACGCCGCCACTCGGCAAGAAAAAGAAGAAGAAAAAGAAGAGAAAGCCTGAAGGAGGCCCTAGTGGGAGTAGCAGTGATGGCTTGGGAGTAGGGGAGGGGGCGTCCGGGTCCGGGGCGAGTGGTGCGGGCCAGGCCTCCTGTCCCAACCCGCCCACCCCGATGCAGGGCGTCACAGAAGGCCCTGCCAAGAGTGACCTGCGCCCCATCCCCGGCATCGCCAGTCTGCGCACCCCGGCGAGCCTGTACGGCCTGGCGGCCCAGCCCGGCTTCCCGTACCCACAGGCCCCCCTCCAGCAGCACCAACAGCAGCAGCAGGCCGGCCCCAGCCCCGTGGGCAGCTCGAGCGGGTCGTCCAAGCCGAGCGACACGTCGCCCAGCCCCAACAAGGTGAAGACGGAGGCGGCCCCCACCGCGGGCCACACCTTGTCCGCCACCTCCTGCTCCAAGTACCTCGCCCCAGCGGGCAGTACGGCCGGAGCGGGCAGTCAGGCGTCGTCGTCAGGCAGTTCGGGGGCACTGTGTGCGCCACCCACCTCGGTGTCGGCCATGCCCGGGCAGCCGGCCGGCCTGTGTCCGTCGCTTCACCCTGTCATGACGATGGCCGTGGACCCGGCCTCGCAGGCGGCCTTTAACCTGCAGGCAGCGGGCGGCATGAACTACTACCCGGGCCTGCCCGGTCAGTACGGCATGGTGCCTGGCGGCCAGACCTTTAGCCCCTACTTCGCCATGAAGCCCGTCTTCCCCGAGGCTATGCCAGTCAACCACCACCCCCACCACCCCCACGCCCACCACCACCCCCACCTCCACACACATCAGCGGTCAGCAGGGGTTGGCGGGGGGTCCTCGGGTGTCGGAGCAGGGGCAGGGAGTAAGCAGCACCAGGAGAACAGTTCACACTCAAGCCCGGTCAACATGAGTTACAGTGCCAAGATGGGCTCCCCCAACTCCTGATGGCCGCACTCCTAGCAGGAGAACACAGATCTGTATCATGTATAAAATACACAAGTGAGATTGATGTTGAACCACAAACGGCATGTCAAGCGTCATAATAATATTGAGTCGGTAATCTTGACGAAAGAAAACGGACAAAAGTGTATATAGAGTCAACGAATGAAAAAAAACAAGTGATTTTGTTGTTGCTTAGGCTCCTCTCTGTTTTTTCCTTATCGAGATAATACTTTTCTTGGAACCGTCTTTTAAGAGAGGGGTCTGAGAAGTCGATTCTCTACTCTTTCTCTGGATGAAGGGTACATCAGTTCGTACCAAAATATCCACTAGGTGGGCTGTGCTATTACTGACTTTCCAGATTTGTGCTGAAAAGACGTGACATGTAAAGGTTAAAGCAAGAGTATGAATGTAAATACTAGAGGCATTACCAGAAAAACTATGAATGGAATGGAATTGAAACATAGACTAGCCATTTCATTTTCGTCCTAGTGAATAGTGTATTGAATGAAAATTATTGTTGATTTTATTTGATAAACATGTGTTATATTAAGAAATCGCCAAAAGTTTGACACGCTGCAGTTTCAGTCACGGCGAGCTCCCGCTGAATTTTAACACTACTGGACAAACTTGAGTATAACCCTAAAAGTAACTGCAGACAGCTGGCAGGGTCCCCACGCAGGTCTTGAATTGGGGTTTTCAAAATTAAGACCTAAAAAAGGTCTCGAATTTCACTGTTTACTTGTAAGAGGTCTTAAAATCCTCAAGGGTCTTAAATTGAATCGGATATCAAAATTAAAAATTCAGTCATGGGCCAAAAAGTGGCGCTTTTAGTCGAGTTGTGGTAAATCAAAACATGTCTAAAAAAAAAATTCTTATTGAGCGGCAGTGAAGTCTTAAATTTTCCCAAACCTGGTCTTAAATAGATCTTGAAGAGGGATCGTATTATTTTTTTGTGGAAGTGTGGACACCCTGCCCACCAAATTTTAAGTAGGAGACCTTGGTAATGGATATTTTGTCTGAAAAGGGCTGAGGAAAACTTGCCGCGTAAAAAATAATTCTTTTGGTCAACAGTCTATAGGTCATTCTCTCCAACATAGCGCAAACATTTCTGAGGTTATGACTTGTACGTTTTCAGAAAATGAATTCAACAATCGGTCTGAATGGAATCAAACGAATTGAGGACTAACAATTAATAAAGGGGTATACTTTTTGTCCGCTTGGTGGTGCTAAATGTAGCGTGATATTAAACATCAATTATAGTCTGCAGCGGATATGTTACATATTGGCTTTATAAGTTGTCTAGGCAAGAGGTCATGACCTTCCACGGTTTCACTAATCCGTATTGTACTGTCTTAATTTCGATGACAATTTTCCAACTTTCCTTGTTAAAAATTTGTGTTGATTTTATACTGGTTATTACTTAATGCTATAAATATTACAAAAAAATATCAGCTAAATTGACCTCACCGTCATCACGAAAGAAAGCCCGCGATCTCGTCTTGGACTTTTTTTAATTCGGATTAACTAACTTTAGAGCTCAATATTGGTTTTTAGTAGCTCATACAAAGGATGGTCGCTCTAAGACAGAAGACAACGATACTTCTCCTCAACGTGCGTTATTTTGAAGTAATCACCACAAGGTTGTCGGGGACAGGTTTCCTCAACGACCAACCAAAGAAAAAATATAGTCGATGCTCAAATTTTGTTGTTATTTTGTAAATCAATATTGAATGATATCGCCCGTTGCAAAATGAGATGAGTAAATTGTGACCTCGAAACTTGAGAAGACTGGCTGTGTTAGTATTACAAGAATATAGTATTTTGGTTAGAACAACTTCGGATTACCCATTCAAATTATGACTGTAAAATACTATACATTATTGATTTATACATTATAGTCAATTTTCAAACTTCGTATAAAGAAACAATACTACAGTGTTGGAAATTAACGTCAGCCCCAGGCTGACAATTTTTTATCAGGGCTGACGATTTTTGGGCAAAAACATCAAAGAATCAGCCCGGATGGCTGAAGAAGTTCAGTGAAAATAAGTTAAATTTTATTCAGTTTTTTTCCCATGTTTATCCGAAAATTTACAGTATCCCACTGCTTTGGATATTTGCATGTATGTAAAATTTGGAATATACAAAATCTGGGCTGACTGTTCTCTATCAGGGCTGACAATTTTTCAGAAATATCAGCCCGGATGGCTGACGCTGAAAAAAGTTAATTTCATACACTGATACTGACAGTTGTTTTTTAAGTCCTCGTCACTGTTTAAACTCTGAATCTCGTGTATTTCATGGTAGTCTTTAGCTGTACTCGCGTAGTAGCCAACTCTTTAAGATATACTGATAAACGTTCTTTTGCATTATAAATAAACTATGTCCATTGCACTCGTTATGCTTGTTATACTTTCTTGTAAATTCTACTTATATAAGGAAACCCCGGAATGATTTTACGGAAACCATTAAGCAGGATTCTACTGTAGATCTGTAGTCTAACGAAGTTGCTAGTTTAAACTATTGACACTACCGAGGGCAAAATTAAAATGCCAAGAATATCCCGATGTTGAAAGGCCCTACAGCAATGATCATGGACCATAATAGCCCTTAAAGGAGAAACGCAAACGCAATTTTAATTTCTACATTACGTTGAATATGTGTTTCTTTAAACATATCTGGAGAAATAACTGCAAATATATCATAAATATGAGAAGTTGATATTCAAAAACGGTTTCTAAAAATGGTTTCTACTGAGTGCATGTGACGTCATCTAGGCTCTTTCACACATGAAGGCCAGCTGATAAGGCTATTGCTATGGGTGATTGCACACACAAACCCCTGTGGCTCGGAGCTTAGATGACATCACAGCCCTGTGAGAGTATTTGTACTAACAAAACCTTATTTATACTATTGTAGTAATTTTATATGTTGATTTAAGTCATGTAATGTTTAACTTATCTAACAACTATCTGGTTTTTACCATATTTGGGATTATCGTTTTTTCCTTTGCGTTTCACCTTTAATACCGTTCCAACACTTATTCATGGATTCAAAATAACGGTTCCCTACTCATCTGTGAAGGATAGGAATAGATTAATTGTGTAGTAAAAAGATATGAGAAAATATCCTATTTTGATGAATTAGTGTAGCTGTTGGGTGTCCATGTACTTTTACAATCATAGGGGAAGCAAGAGGCTTCTACCCCCTCCCTATGGCCCTGAATACGTTGGTTGCCATGGTGATCTGTCGTGGGGTGCACCCCCTGGCTCGATTGATATACGTCACACCCCAAGTTCAGCCCCTGTGCCCCGATTCCCCCTCTCAACCCCGCCCTCGCGGCAACCCTCTCCCTAACCCCCTGATACGCCCCCCCCCTCCCAGATATTGATTAGTTCTTGCATCCCTAATGTCCTCGACTCGACTTGTGACAGACCCAGCAGTAGACTCACGGCCCAAGGGGGCGATAGTAGCTGTGTTTTGTATTACCTAGTATATGTTGAAATTGAGCAATATTTTGTATAATGACCTCGCCTGAAGGTCCGAATGTGCGTAGATCCGTGATATGCAATGTCATTGGTCCAAAATCCCGTTGAGAATGTAAAGTCCATAGGATAAATGGATGTACGATGGAAATCATCGTATGGAAAGGTTCTAAGTAAGAAAAATGTTGTTAATTCAAATGTGTTCAAATAACTCGACGTAAAAAGTAAATACAATTGAATTAAGATTTCCTCTAAAATTTAACGCGAATTGTCCATAAATGTAATTATTCTGCCTGCTAAAGTTTTGAAAATATAAATACATGCCACGGATACCCATATTACTTAAGACGACCAATGGGTAAACATTCATGATTTTTCCCTATTGACAGACACAATTTCTACCTATGCATATCTAAAACTTCTCAGCTAGCAGTGAAGGTGTCCACACGTGTTGTCCTGCGCTTCAGTAATACAATTCATCTTTGAATATTTCTTGGGTTTCTGATGATGGCTGTCAATACCCTAAAATATTTCCGGAAAACTAGCAATTAAATTCGCACATCCTAGTAAAAAATTATCATATATTTGTATAGCATTTTCACCTGTCTATATAAATTTGAAGGCAACATTTACACATTCTGTGACAAAATTACATTTGGCCAGGTTCTGAAATTCCTGATTCTCAAGATAATAGGGATTCAACTTTTTGTTGTCGGGTTGTCCTTTTTTTCCCCTGCTTGCAAAGGCTTTTAAGTTCAATCAACTTGCTGGATATGACACAGGGAAAAATTGCTGTGGGACAGGGAAATCTCAGGGAAAACACAGGGAATTTGAAAATGGAACTTAGGTAGGCACCCTGTATAAAGGGCTATTGAGTAAGGTAGATTTATCCCAAACTAACTCGGAAGAGTTGAGTTGGAGATGAAGAGCTATGTATAATGGTGAATAAACATCACATCCCATTGCACAGACTTGAAAATCATGCACCCTGTCCAAGAATTATACGCTTTGGATGCAGGGTGCATCCTTAATTTCAGACGCTATAAGGTTGATATATAAAGTATAGGGTAGGTATAGGATTGGTATAGAGTAGTATAAAGTAGGTATAGGGCTGGCACAGGTTGGTATAGGGTAGGCATAGGAGGTATAGGGTTGGCAATGTTCAAAATTAAGGGTGTGCCCTGCGCCCAGTGCATGCATATCCAATGTCGGTGCGCACACATTTTTTTCAGTTGATTTTCATATCTTGACAGTGTCCGAAGTTGAGGTTAGACAACAGAAGACAGGGCGTTATTCACACTATCTTTCCTCATTTTCTTAATTGTTGATATATAGTATTGTTTTATATACCAAAGGAAAGGTAATGATTCTACCTTTCTAAAGGTGTTAATAAAGTTAAAATGAAATAAATATCTGTGACATGATTAATTAAAAACCAATTTCTTGACTTTTATTTTGAACATGGATATTTCCTATTACAAAAAAAAGGTAAACTTTTTGTCACTTTTTCATACTTAATTTTCTAGATTTCATACGCTTCCCTCCTATGGCTATGATGTACATGTGGTTAAAATGTCAAGGCTTTATGTGAAAAATTGACTGAGGTATCAGTGTTCAAAAAATGGTTGTAAAAAAAGGATTTCTCGAATTTCCGGTTAGGTGTCCATAACAATAATTATATTTTCATGATTTATATCAAAAGATAGGGTATTTTATTGGCCTTTTGGTACTATATCATATAAGCATAAGTGATCAGAAATACAGAGATAGAATTAAGATTACTGCGGCCATAGCAAGACGTCCCTTATCACCTGTTGTCTATCCTTAAAGGGTGCACCCCTGCACCCAGTGTGCATGATTCGACAGCAGGGTGCATGACTTTTAAATGTATGCACCCGGATGGTGCAGTGTTTTTCACCCTTTTAAATCGGTTATTATAGTGATGTGCACAGTGAAATATCCCCGGGTGCACAATTTTGAAACTTATGCACCCGGTGAGTACACAAAATAAACCTTAATTTCGGACACTGCTTTATGTCAGGGGAGGGCATGGACAGGGCCCGGGCATATACTTTTAGCATATGTATATATGCACCCGGCAGGCACATGAATTATAATGTTAACTGGTTGGGATAGGGTAGGGATAGAACAAATAGGGTTGGTAAAGGGTATGTGTAGGATATTTGTATCGTTAGTATAAAGCAGGTATGGGGCTAGTAAAGGGCAGATGTAGGCCCGGTTATAGGGGTGGTAGGAGATATAGAGTTAGCATAGGGTTGGTACAGACGTTATACAGATGACGTCACATCTCCCAAAATAAGCTGCCCGCCATATTGGTGATCAAATAATGATCCTTACTATTTGCAATTTTAAAGGAGTAAAGATATATTTTTATGCCAAAACTACTTGAACCAACCTCATTTAACCATGATAAAAATTATTGTGAGTTAGAATTGATTTATTCCAAGGCCATGTGTGTGTGATCACCAGGTGGTGATCACCAAAAATTGATCACATGACCACTTCTGCACAAGGTCTATAGGGTTGGTATAGGGTTAGTATAGGGTTGGTATATGATATTGATAGGAGGTACAGGCCCAGCAAAGTAAATTTACATACTTAAAACGTTGACACAACGTCAGGGTGCAACATTGTTCTGCAACGTGTACACAACATTACAACAATCCTATAACAGTATTACCTTTAAGAGGAAAAAAGAGTCAGTAATTTGATTGGAAGAGAGGTAAGCTAGACATGAGACTTGCCGCCTGTGTCATGAAGTACCTCGAAAGGCATCAAAACAACTAGATCAAAAGTGCCATTGATTTAATTGATCAAGTTAAGTGCTGTAGGCACACATGGGCCGATGTATTCCAAGATCCAATGGAGAGGGTTTAGGCCTAGATATTTATGAAATTTTGAATAAGATATTTGATGGTGAGCCAGAAAAAATGACACTATAATGACAATTTCACAAATAATTTAATCTTTGAATCATTTAAATCTTAAATCTGTGGAACATGGTCTCAAAATATTTGAATTGCAAGTGTGTCCATGCCTAAAATAATCAAACCATGTGATATATGGGATCCTGAGATATATCAGAACATAGATATTTACATGATTTGCATTTTGATAGGCTGGATTAGGCCTAAAAAAAATAAATTCGGAGCCTGCATGACAGTGCCTACCTGAGGCCTAATCACTTTTTCATACCATCTGTAAAATATTCTTGCAAACGTATCCAGGCCTAAAATAATCAAACCATTTGATATATAGGACCCTGATATATAGGAGAACATAGATATACACAAATTTAATTTTGGTAGGGGTAATAAGGCCTGAAATATATTTTTTCCCAATGCTGCTGAGTTTGACAAGTTCAAACCATTCAAACGATCTACCGCCTCTAAGCCTATGAACCAAGCCTATAGGCCTATTTCCAATGCTGGAAAAAAGATATGAACCCACCTTTAACGCCTGGAGTCCTCAATGCGTTTGAACGCGTTTATCCTCCAGAATTGACGTGTTTAGTCTAAATATCATCCTGGTTTCCTGAGTTCAATGTATCGGTGCAGGCGTGCGGGGAGAGATCCCGGCCGGGTTGACACCATCTTAGGCCTAGCATCTCCAGCCTCCTCATGTGGTTGGGGGCCAATGTCTTTGCATTCGATATGAACGCATGTTTCAGTTCACGTGTCCAGAGGTCCACATAGATTCCATTAATATATATTGAAAGCATCAGATAGCGCCATAATCCAGAAAGACATGCCTCGCCTGCACCGAGCGGTCTGACCTAGATCTCTTGTCACCGGGCGGACGCGAAGGAATACCAAGAGAATAGTGCAATATTTCTGCGCATTTTGTCGCATTATTTCTTCTCCTGGACCTTGACATGGTCATCTATGTATCCAAATCTACCTCTCTCTATATATTAGGCCCGTTAGAACGATCAATTTCATGGTAAAATAGGTCTGCATAGTTGATGAATATTCAGACATTGACCCATGAAGATCCCTTCTTCATCGAGCGAAAGCGAGGCGGGAAACAAACAATTCCACGAAGATACCCAAATACCGCCGATCTAACTGAAATAATGACTTTTATTCCGCATTGGTATATCTAATTTGTCCAATTTGGGATGAATTTGACCATTCCTGCTTGTTCTATAGACCTTGTGCAGATGTGGTCATGTGATCACATTTGGTGTTCATCATGACCATGTGGCTCAGACATTAATCCAGAAGTCATAAATTTTAAACAGTTAAAATTGCAAATTATGACTTCATGTCACTATTAGAGATAGAGGTGGCCAATGTCGTTGAGGTGTTGGTGCCACTCATTGGCATTGGCACACCATGGGTTCGATTCCCATGAGGTGCAGCATGGAAAATTAGGACATTTGGATGACCCCTGCACAAAATTGTGCCCAAATGCTCCACACAGGACAACAATGGGAGACCAGACACACTGTTTGAATTGAATCCTGTATATATAAAATGAACAAAAAAAAAGAACAAAAAAAAAGAGATAAACCCCACAAAAAATACATTCTAGGTATTTTTGAAGTGTCAATAATGGCCGTTTGGAAATGATCACCAAGATGGCGCCCAGCCCCTTTCTGGATGGTGTGACGTCATCTGAACAAGGTCTATAGATCACAATTGATATTAGTATAAGCCCAAATGCTTGTATTTAAGCTAGAATCAGTCCGCAAAATATCGTAGGAAAATGGCACCACCCCGGGGGGTCCAGCCAACAAACCGTTCACTAAGTACTCTTCACAAAAGTCTATGTCTGAGAGGGCGGTGAGCGCGCCAAATTCAAATGACCAGAACGGATCCAAATGTCTAACTGGCTCACAGGCCGTCAATGACATAGTGATAATGATAAAGGAGTCTATATTGCGATAAAGTTACATGAGTAATGGAAGAATGTACGTGCACATACATGGTAACGAGCTCGTCATTCTTGCCAAACAGAAGATAAGATTTCATGCACTCATACATGGGGCCTTCCATTAAGTATGTACGCAGCAAGAGGGGTTCGGGGGTCTGAGATTTTTGAAAATTTGTGTACGTTCCTGTATATTTCCAATGTGTACTTCAGTCCAAGGGGGGGGGGGGTGGGTCTAAAATTTAGGAAAATTTGCGTACGCAATAAATAAGGCCCCTATGAAAAAGTTGATAGTCAAAGGACTTATAAAAAGCATGTTGTTCTCTGACAATGAAAAAGGTCATTTGGGTCACTATAGAATACTCGTTAGGCTTTAAGAAAAATTGTTGTGTTTAGGTAACCTGACCTCCCCTAAATTTTTGGCCCTACCCTAAATTTCTTAAGGATTATTTCCACAATTTTTTCAAAATAAAAAAAGAATTGACCAGAAAAAGTTGGAAAGCATATACATGTAGATGGTCAGGGCATGTATTTTAGATGCTAGAAATGGTTTTAGATCTTTGCAGTATATTTTTTTTATATTTCCAATACTGCCCTGGTCCATTTGGCAAGTTCAAAAAAGAATAAAAAAAGACCTACCTACCCTATTTTTTCAACCTATATTATCTTCTTTTTTTGGGGGGGGGGAGGGGGGGGGGCTTATGATTCCTTGCAAAAAAAAACAACCAAAAAAAGACAAACGAAAGACGACAGGGAAAACGTACATACATGCATTAGATTAAGACCTAGTTTCTGGTTGTTTCAGGCTGACAGGACGTGTTCCTGCGTAACATGTAGAGAATGGAAGCCAACCTCGTGGAGCGTGGCGATGAGGAGCCGGCCAAAGAGGGTGCGAGCAGCAGAGCCGAGGACTGCAGTGACCGTGCCAGCCTGAGGTGCACCCAGTGCACCGCAGTGTTCGAGGACGTCTTGGCCCTCCTGAGTCACCTGGACAGCCACGCCTCCTGCTGCCCGGTCTGCGGCAAGGAGTTCACCAGCAAACAGTTCCTGGACCACCACATCAAGTCACACCCCCTGCACGGCAGCCCAGAGGGTGCGGCGCGGCTCAGCAGCAGTACAGTGCACGGAGAGGAGGCTGGTGACACACTGACAGGACAAGAAGAAGAAGAATTGGTGACAAAAGAGACAGGTAAAATGGAAACGGAAAAACAATTACTGAACGATAATCTATTGGATAAAGATGATGTGGAAATACACAAAGAACTAAACACCTTCAACACCCCACAAGCGACCAAATCCCCTACCGAAACTACAAACACGGACTCAACTATCCCTAACATGGACCAAGCGAGTTCACTCATACCTACAAGAAATGTATTTGAACAATCCAAAAGTCAGCAGAAAGAAGAAGTTATCCAGAATGGTGGGGAAAACGGAGGTCATGCTGAAAACTACCTGGAATCTACTAACTCACCATCTCTGGTAAGTCAGGAGAGTGGAAAACCCCGCGCAGACAAACCCTTCCGGTGCAGTGAGTGTAGATATGCCGCAAAGTGTGTGGCGAGTGTGCACATCCACCAGCGACGCCAACATCCTGGGGAGTTCACAACCGTCATCTCAACCATCGATGATGACACCAACAGTAGCGGACCTGAAATAAAACCTGCACCCACAGAAAGTCGGGGCCAGGAGGAGTCAGAGGACGAAGAGGTCAGGCTGGCCCTGCAGTCTCCCCTGCCAGACTCAGACTCCGGAGAGGAGGAAGACGTGGAGGAAGATGGAGACGGGGAGAAGGAGGTGCAGCAGTACCGCTGCAGTATGTGTGACTTCACCGCCGAGGACACAGACACCGTGTTTGACCACCAGCGCACAGAGCACCCCGGGGACTGGCAGCTGACCGCAGGGCAGGCGAGCCCCGACCTGCAGGAGGCAGCGCAGGAGGAGGAGGAGGAGGAGGAGGAGGAGGACGACAGTATCGAGCAGCTCTTTGAACTGCCCACTGACCTCGACCACTTCTCAGTGACAGGCCGCACCATCATTGCAGGCGAGGGCACCGGCCCCCAGACCAGCCTTCTCTACCCCTCCTCCACTCCGTCCTCCCACCACTTGGATGGACAGAGCTACAGCTCGACCACGGGCAAGTTTTATTGCTCCAACTGCCCGGCCTATTTTTATGAGTCAGGCTCACTACGTCGCCATCACCAGATGTGCCGCAACACAGAGACACTGAACGCCACCTTTGCCCAATTCAGATGCACCTTATGTAAGCGGGTATTCCCCAACTCGGCAGCTCTCGTGCCCCACATGCTTGCCCACCAACGCCACTTCAGGGCCTTCCGCTGCAGCCTCTGTGGTTACAAGGGCAAGTTCGAGGGCACCATCATTGCACACATCCGGCACCGCCACCCGGCAGGGCCCGAGGCCAGCGTGCAGCGAGTGGCGGGGCAGGAGGAGATCAACGCCATCCCCACCTGTTGGGAGCGCCTGGGGCCGCAGGGCGACAAGGCCGACCAGCTGGAGGCGGAGGAGGTGACGGACGACCCGGACCTGCAGCAGCTGTTTGGGGGCGTGGCCAGCAGCCTGCACCCCGCACGGCGGGGCGCCACCCCCGACAGGGGGTCCCCGCTGCCCAACTCAGCCGGCGCCAGGCAGGCAGCTGACACGGACGCCCTCAGCCTCTGCTCAGAACTGTCGGAGGACTCGTGGGATGCAGACTCACTGCATCACCTGAAGCTTGGCAGCAACTACATGTGTCCGGAGTGCCCCGTGCTGTTCAGGGAGGCCCACAAGCTGAAGCGACACCTGGACAGTCACGGTGGGGTGAAGCGCCATGTTTGTCAGATCTGTCAGAAGCGGTTCACTCGGTCTGAGCATCTGAAACGTCACCGCATAGTGCACGCCAACACCAAACCCTACATGTGCGGCACGTGCTGCTACTCGTGTAAACGGCTGGACAACCTCCAGAAACACCAGCGGGTCAAGCACCCGGGCGAGTTGTGTGAGGTGGTGAGGGTGAGTAAGGAGATGATTGAGGCGGAGATTGCAGCTAATGAGAGTGCCCTTGGTGTGGTCCCCCAGTCAACAGCAAGTGCACCGCGCCAGCCGCCGCAGCCACCGGACCCCGTGTCAAGGCCTGCACTACCCAAACCCATGCACGGCCTGAGCCTGATGCCCCAGTCACGGCCCGCCAAGAGGGGTCGTCCCCGCAAGATCAGCTCCCCGGAGGACAACTTCCTCTTCTGCCGGGATCCGGGCTACAGCCCCATGGCCGCCCTCCCCGGCAGCGCAGGCCGTCAGCATCCACAGGTGTCAGGCCCCGGTCTCCTTAACAGCATGGCCGCCCTCAGCTCGGACCCCATGCCCAAACTGGTCACACTGTCTGGGAACACCTTGGACGTAAACCATACCTCTGAAAACCCCATGTTGAGGAACTACACTGGACCACAGCCTAGTGCGAACTTTTACTCTCTGCCTCTATTTGGGATGCCAAGTTCCTCTTCAACCCCAATACAAATGCCCACTTTTGAGGCGAGTAGCATCAGCACTGCAGCAGCGGCAGCGGCAGCGGCAGCCTCGTCCTTGCCCATCGGCAAGGACATAGACATGGAACTTGACAACCTTAAAGTAGAACCTATGGATACGAGCCAAAAACCCTCTGGTATTTCGGCAGGGGAAAGATATTTCAAGCCAGCTGCTGAGACCGACGTGTTTGCAGGTGGGGAGGCAGATGGATGTGACAACAGCTCGCCTATCGCCCATGCCAATGAAGTGAGCAGGGTGCTGGCAGGGCTGGTGAATAGGGGAAAGTACCAATGTCATGTGTGCGACCGCCCCTTCTCCTACTTGAAGCCCTTTAAGAAGCACCTGCTGTGTCACGGCACCTTCATGCCCTACGAGTGCAGTGTGTGCGGGTACCAGGCTAAACGGCGCGACATGGTGCAGGACCACCAGCGAGACCAGCATCCCGGGCAGGCCTGCGACATCCGAGTCAAGGAGCCCACGTCCGACATGCACGACATGATGGACACGTACATCCACCAAGTGCCTGACCCTGCCACCTCCTCCAGGCCACAACCCACCGACCACGCGCCTACCCCCGTGACCCTACCCACCACGTCAGGGGAGGCCAGCACCCTGCTCACCGACGACACTGCTGTCGGCATCTCGGCCCTAAGCCCGCGCAGGGTCGACCCTCAGGCCAACTCTCACGCGGTGGGCCCGAAGCTACCCCCTGGGCTGGTCAAGATGGAGCCTGACGACTGTGACTGGACACAGTCAGAGGCCCAGCCACCGCCACCGGCCCATTCAGTGGGACCGCCGACCGACACCAAGCCCAAGCACCAGCTGCCAGTCTCCAGCATCCGAACCCGGAGTCAGAGAGCGTCCCTGGACTCGACCTCCCTGCCAGCCTCCAGTAAACCTGGCCAAGTGTCAGCAGCAGTCAAGAATGAAAGTGATACTGCCGAACAACCAATGATGACAAGAGTACCCTCCTCAATAGGAGCCGGAGCAAGAGCGGCGACAGTGGCATGTGTTGGGATGAAAGCCGAAGAAGAGCGGTCTACGTCTAGTCCGGTCACATTCTCCCCTCAAACCCCTGGCTCAGGAGCGGGCCTCCTCAGACCCCGACCCCGACGTCTCATCAAGTTCAAGGTGTTGAGTCCCCACACCAAAGCAGCCAGCAAACCCCCGGCCCCGCCCTTAGCCCCGGCCCCCTCATCAGGGCCGGGGGACCCAGCAGAGGCACGTAGTAGCAAAGACGACGACCACCCGGAGGTCAAAGGAGACAGTGGTAAAGAAGATGGGGTGAACACAGCCACTGTGACCCCTCTCATTAAAGACCAATTCAAAAGCCAAGAGGAGAGCAAGCTAGATTCTTTAACGCCACCCCTACCGGCGCCACCGAAGAGAAGGAGGTTAATTGAGAAAAGCCCCAAACTTTTACCGTCAACCGACGTAACGGAAGAGGAGGAAGCACATGGCCCCTCTACGATGATTGGGGTGGCCCCCAAAGTGCCCATTATGGGAATGCGGACCGTCAGACCTGTCCTAGCTCCACAAGAAGCCTTGGTGATTAATATCAAGAGCCATAAAGGATCGCCCAAGGACAAGCAGGGCGATAACCACCGCTTTGTGTGCAGTGTGTGCGACCAGCGCTTCGCCTATGAGAAACCTTTCAAGCGTCATTTGCTGGTGCACGGCGGGTTTGAGCCGTACAGATGTGACGCCTGCGGCCATCTGACCACTTCACGAGACGCCATGAAGGTGCACCAGTACAAGGTGCACCAGGACACCAAGACTCTGGGCATCACGGTGCTCAACCCCACCCCCGAGATGGAGCAGAACCTGGTCCGACAGGGCCTGCTGCAGCAGCACCAGCCTGCCTCGGAGGAGGAGGCGGAGGAGGACGGCCTGCTCACCAAGTCTATCGTGGAGACAGCACGTATGGAGCAACACAAACTGGCAGCTGCCATGCGTAGTCTGTCGGCCACCGTGAAGGCCCTGCCTGACGACAAGCGGGAAGAGGGGCAGGACCCGATGAGCTTCCCGCAGATGCTGGGATTGAGACCTGCCAGTTCAGCTAACGGCCCCTTGCCCCCTGAAGCCCCGGCAGACGGGCCCTCCCGAGTCGCCGCGAGCAGCTCGGACACGGCGCCCCATCAGTCGGACGACATCAGCGATATGCCGGTGGACGAGGCGCTCTTTGTGGACGCGCCTGGGACAGGAGAGAGTGCGGGATATGAGATGTTGGCGGGACAGGAGCACGGGGGGTTAGCCTGTCAGCTCTGTCAGAAGACCTTCTCATGTGCAAACAAACTGCAGCGCCACCTTGTGTCACATACAGGCATCAAAGCTTACGAGTGCCAGATTTGTTTCAAGAAACTGACCCGCCTTGAGCACCTTAAACGCCATCTACTCACCCATGGCAACCTGAAGCCATACCGCTGCTCTGGTTGTAAGTTTGACGCCAAGCGTCTCGACATTGTCCAGCTGCACCAACAGATTGAGCATGTGGGCCAGGCCGTGGACATTGTTTATCTGTTTGCCCCGTCAGTCATGCTGCCCGACCCGAAGCTGGCTGCGGATGACGGGGTGCGGGAAGACGGGGAGTTTGGATGCCATGTGTGCGGGATGAGGTTCCTCAGCATGAACTACTTGGTGGTCCACCAGAAGGTGCACACCACCACTCTGAAGCCCTACGAATGCTTCCTCTGCCATAAGACCTTCACTCGCCCCGAGCACCTCAAGCGGCACAGACTTGTGCATGATGATACCAAGCCATATCGTTGCAGTAGCTGTGGCTTCAAAACCAAGAGACTAGATGGTATGCGAGAACACCAGCGCAGCCGGCACCCAGGCACTGAAGTCTTCATAATTGACACTATCCTGCCCCAGAATCCCGCTGTAAAACGAAAGCGTGGCCGACCCCCCAAGTTAAGCCCGCGTGACTCCCTGGACGGGCTGCAGCTCCTGCACTGTGACAAGTGCTGCCTGGCCTTCTATGACCAGAACCGCTTTGAGCAGCACAAGTTGACCCACATTCCTTCACCCACCAACCCGGCCGCCCTCACCTGCCAGATATGTGGCATCAAGGTGAGTCAAATCAAACACCTGAGGCGACACATGCTGCTGCACGAGAACCACATTCCCTACCAGTGCAGTCTCTGCGGGTATGCTGCTCGCCGCACCGACCACATGAAACTCCACTTCCGCAAGCAGCATCCGTTTGGAGGGGCACAGGTACTACACATCTCCAAGGCTCGGTATGCGGGTAATGCAGCAACAGGGACGGCGAGCAGCACAGCGGGTGGCCTGTTCATCAAGCAGGAGGAGTTGAGTGAGGACATGGCCCCAGAGGACGGCGACGCCTTCAGCATGACCGCAGAGGAGTTCTTTCATGCCTACCCCTCTGCTGGTGAGGACTCATTCATGGCCAACAGACACGACATAGAACAGTTTAAAGAGATGACGCCAGACACCAGCTCTGAGCTAGAGGATGCGTTTTCAGGAGAGGAGGGAGAAGACTGGGACGAGGGGCTGGCCGCCGATGTCATGGATTCTTACCCCTCCTCTACGGTATCTGCGTGTAGGGAGGATGGCAGGGAGAATATGGAAACCGACCCGGATCCAGGTGTCAGTGGAAAAGTGGGGAGAGAGGACATGATGTCAAAGCCTGGGGCAGTTCACCATCAAACAGACGACTGCAAGTCCTGTAACTCACAGGAGGAACCACCCCTGACTGTACAACCGGGGGGCAGCGGTGAAGACGGCCTTTCTCTCACTGCCGGACCAGGGGTGGGCAGCGTGGACGTACCACCCCTGACTGTACAACCGGGGGACAGCAGTGAAGACGGCCTTCCTCTCACTGCCGGACCAGGGATGGGCAGCGTGGACAAACCACCCCTGACTGTACAACCAGGGGGCAGCGGTGAAGACGGCCTTTCTCTCACTGCCGGACCTGGGATGGGCAGCGTGGACGAACCACCCCTGACTGTACAACCAGGGGGCAGCGGTGAAGACGGCCTTTCTCTCACTACTGGACCAGGGGTGGGCAGCGTGGACAAACCACCACCAGGGGTCTAAAGTTTAAACAGTCCATCCCTGCTTGAGGACCAGATCACGACAGCATTGGTGAGCTTTGGGCTCGTTTGCCCTCAGACTGCCAAGACCAGCTGACTCATGGCACTGGTGTGGTTGGTCCTGGATGATAGTCAAAAAAGTTATATTTTTAATGAAAACTATTTTGTTTTACCCATAATAATCGATTAATGAGGCAAACCGATTTCAGTAGATAATCAAATCCTGTTATCTATTATAGAGCGAGAGATAAGGTGTAATTATGAATGTTGTCCCAGAATGGTTCTTTTTCTTCCTTTTTCTTTGTGAAAAAAATGTAATTTTTCAAACTATGACACCAAACATTTGTCATACTGTGAATGTCAATGAAATATGGTTTACAATGATTTCTTCTTGATTCAACGTCTCATATCATCGCTATTATTCATTTAATTATATTGTATTCTTTTATATACGTGTTGCCATTATATACACATTTAGTTGCCATTATATACACATTCATTTATCAGTTAACGATAATTTGATATTGCACTTTTGCATTGGCGTGCTGATATGTATAACGTTACTTGATCGAAATCATTCCATTGTTCTTGTTTTGTTTAAACTTTATAGTGATTAGATAATTGAGAAACTAACGACAGAATAACATGAGAAGTGTTGTCTTACTGTTTGGTTCGTGATATAGATAGAGGATATCTCTCAAATTCAGTTTTCTCAAAATAGAAGGTTCCAGACCCGTCACGTTTCAGCGGAACTGCAGACAAATACGGCCTAAAAATAGACTGCTATGTTCAAGTTAACCCACCTCCCCTTATATTTTAGCCCTACCCTACCCTAACTCTTTGGCCTTATCCCGCACTTTTTGACTGGTTAGCCAAGAAAATTATTTATCTATTTTGATAATTCAAAAAATTGATATGCAATACTAATCCTATGACTATACCAGATATAAGACAATTATCTGATTCATTATGTCATATGATGATGACATATAGTTGATAAAACTAACAACTTTGAAGTTATTGCCAATCTAAATACATGAGGTTACAAAAAGAACACCGCTTATAACAAACACACTTCCATATATTGGCGTGGTTTGTGGTGACGTGGTCTGGAAAGTGCCTTGAAGGGAACAGGGTCGGTTGACTTAATTGTAAACGTCATAAAGAGTGTTGATATTATGTTTTCACATGTAACCCTTTGATGCACCTTGTTCCCTGTTTCAAAAATGCTTATTAACTCACATTGATAAAGAAACTGAACGGAGGGACAATTCCAACTTTCCAGCAGCATTGATCCAAGGGTCAAAGGATTTGTAATGATATATTTGTTGTGTTGTGCCGGAACAAAGGTCAATTGTTTAAAACAATGAGGGGGTACATTTATCAACTGATAAGAAAGTAATTGGTAATTCGTGCTCATGCTTACATTTTTGTTATGAAGATAGCACTAAAAGATTTATTTGATATTAGCATTGGAGGTTTTTATGAGACTTTCTTACACTGGCGTAATAATAATTATATAGGTGTTTTTTCCATGCAAATTCGTGGTACATGTGTAATTGCAGTTTTGGGGATTAAATGGATGTGCAGGAGTTATTGATATACATCACAGAGACACTTTCATGTTATTCTGACCAATTCGAAGCTAAATGCGTTCTTTAAAATAGACAAATTGAAAAAAATAAAGTACCCTTCAACTGTCAAGAGGGATTAAGTTACTTGGTAATTCTTTAGCATCTACAACCACTGTAAATTCACTGTTGCGCACAATTCAACATTTGATAAGTTGTTAGATTTCTTCTCGAGAGTCTGAGATTGTTTGCCAAAGAAGTAAAAGCTGACGGTTATATGTAGGTCACCTTGCTATGAGTGTTTAGTAAGGTCTGTGAATGTTACCTATTGTAATATTACCATGTATCTGAATAGACTCCTTTTGAATTATTCTTGGGCTGCAAGCTCAACAGTAGTGATTACACGGGAAAACAATAACAGAAATATTGGAGAGATTGTATAATTTGTTGTATAGTACCTTAGTAGTCATTTAGTGTTCAAACGCCGTCCTGTGGAAATAAGAGATGGTTCCAGTCAATCTAGTGACCTACGCAAAATGATGAAGTGTGCGTCTATACGAGGCAGTGAAGTACGCACGTTTTATCGTCGTTTGTATATCTTTGTTACAACAGAATTGTCCGTTAGTTTGTTATCTCAAGAACTTCTGAATTTGATTGATATTGGATAGGGAGATCAAATCAAGATAATAACGTTTTTGTGAAGGTTATTGTGTTTCTTGTATTGGTACACATTTATGTAAAAAATTATGTTTGTTGGGTTTCATGTTTGTCCACTCAGCCGTTGGATTCTGTTACAAGGTACCGTATCGTCTCCTGCTAACGTTGTTATTGTATTTTATAAATCTATCCCCGTTTAAGAACCTGCTTTTAGTGTACTGAGTGAGCCGAAGATTTAGAATGCAGGCTTGGGGCAGGGTGAGTACTGTGTGAAACGACGCAGTTTCAACCTCCACTGATAGGTTTTCCAAAAGTGCCATTTCACATTTCCGTAACTGGAAATTTGTGTGAAGCAGGCCATTCTTCTAATTGTAGTCTCTAACAATGACTTCTGTTGTCATTATAGATAATTAACAATCATTCTTATATCACGATTTCGACAAGGGACCTTTATTAAATCTCCTTAAATTAATGGGTTGATTTAGAAAATATGAAACCAGCATTTCCGGGGCATTCTTTAACTGATAATTGAGGACAAGACAAAATAGAAAAATTGTTTGAAATTGGGAGAAACAATCAAATAAGAATATATCACCAATATTGACAAAGTTAGCAGTGCTACTTTTGTGGGCATTAATTTGCAGTATACAGTAGCTACTCCACCCTACCCTAATGTGAGGCTAACCCTGGTCTCCTGAGGAAAGGGTCTTCTTGCCAATGCCACCCACTCACGTCCCCCCCCCCCCCCCCCCCCCGCATGGTTTTGGGTCCCTAATCATTCCATAGACAAACCCCGAGTCGGTTTGTTATTTTTTAAATCGATTTTCGAAGTTGCAGCTGTATAGTTGTGTCTGATTTGGAGTGTGAAAGAGAAAGTATGGAACGGACCTGTAGTTATCGTCTCGGAAAGGGGGAAAACTTGTCTTTTGGGGTACCTATCGTGAACCCCGTGCTCCTTAACTGTAAAACTCTTAAAAAGAAAACGTGATGGAGGTCTAGACTTAAATTGGTAAACGTATTGTGCTGTACAAAACTACACTTTGAATCAATTTCTTACCACAGAATTTGTAAAATAATCTTGTTAGCCACATGCTTATGAGTCGTGTTTTATATTGAACAACCACACGTTTCCTAGCTACATGTACTTGAAAGTGAATAGTACGGTAGGAGGAGGCACTGCATGTAGACGAAAAGCAAGTTACCGTCGTCTGTACTCTAGCTGCTCTTAGCAAAGCACAGGAGAAACGTCAGCTGATACCCTCACTCTTCAAATTACCAGGGAAGGTAAATATACACCAGTATTCTTTTGAAATAATTTGTCCTTTGGTTGATTAAGTGCCTAAATAATTATGTAAGAAAACACGTATATGTATACTCTTATTCACAAATATATCTGAACTATTGTGCGTCCTATATAACCGTTATGATTATAATTAAGCCTTGTTACCCTTATAATAATTAGAATAAGATTATATGAATAAAATATATACACTCGTGTCTATGTATCTACTGTATTGCAATGTAGTCTGTTTGGTAAAGTAAGTAAGAGCTGTAACATTAGAGAGTTTTTGCAACGAACCCCGATCTCATTCCTGTTTCCCTAAACGGATCTGCTGGGGTCTATGAATGCTTCCTCTGTCCATTTGCATTGAAAGGGAAAATAATGTATTTCCCATCAATCAAATATTCCTGAAATATGATTTATTTAGAATAATTTTTGTAAGCTGTATCACAAGTTGATTCTGTTTATAATATGTGTTGTGAAACAAAATCCAATTTGCTGAAAGTGCAGATTTTGCTGGCCCTGGGACATGCTCCACTGCTTTGGCTCCTTGATAAAAAGAAAATTTCTCCACGAAGTTACAAGGTCGCACACCCACATACTATTTATAGAGAGAAAAGGACCCTAAACCCGTCGGGAAAGTATATTTTTTGGAATGCAATATAGTTATATGTGACAGTAGGTTTCAAGTAATCCCAACAATAGAAACAACACTTCTGCGAAATGTACATAACTGCAACAGGCCCAATTCGAAGGGATGAGAATAATACAGGACAGCAGAAACGGAAAAAAAACCAACTGAGATAGGGGTACGTTGCAAAAACTACTGTGTCAACAAGTGTTGATTGGCTGTTTTGTCAATGGCACAGTCAGTGTGTGTGAGGGTCCTGCCAGTCTGGGAGACAGTTCAGTCAGTATGTGTGACCAACTCCCTACCTACTACCACACGTCATCTATGGACACTGAAAAGAGCCACTTTAAAATAGTTGTTCCCTTTTAGCCTGTATTCCTCTAAGGGAAAGAATGAGGCTGCTAAGATTGGAAGAGGTTCGGGCCAAATATCGCGAGTCCATTCCAGGTGTGAAAGTATATATATATGAAGGCCTGTAGCCAGCTTTTTTCAGAGGAGGGTTCGTTTTTTGACTAATAGCTTTTTTCGGGGGGGGGGGGGGGGGATCGTTTTGTGATCAAGAGGGCTAAAATGTATATTATATATTTTTGAGTTGTAGGGACCATAGGGTCATACTTCTGAGAACGAACCCCCCAGAATCACCTCTGATTACGGGCCTGTATATGCTACCAACATGTTGGTAATAATCAGTAGGAAAACTCCCGATCTTTGACTCCCGATCTTTGGCTCCCGATTTTTGAGATGCCTCTAGGCTGTATACCGCAGGCCGATTTTACTCCCGATTTAAAAATCGGCAGTGGGAATATTGGTTAATCATAAACATGTCTATCATTAGAAAGGGTTTTTAAGGATTGAAAAGGGGTCACAATACGCTATTCACTATTCATGTAGTCTTTGGTGGATAATAAATTCATTTTTAAATACTCACCAACATTGTGCAAGTATTCAAATGCTGAGTATGTGTATATGAATATAATTTAGGAGATGAGAACTCACTGAAATGCAGTTTGGTAAAATTATATATATATAAAAAATTTCATGAGTATTTTTTAACATGGATATTTCAGATACTATCAGAGATCGAAGCCTGAAATTTGATATATATTATTGGGATACATACGGAGGGAAGCGTGTCTCAGAATTTTGATTTAGGTACTAGATTTGATTTTATAAAGTGTACTTAAAAATGTAAAAAGATAACCACAAATTTATCCGTTTTTTGTCATAAAACAAAAACTAGGACCTGAATTTTAAAAAAGGACGCTTCCCTTGATAATAATATTTAGAACTTTTATTCCATGTTTTAGATCAATAAGTGCAATGGTTACTGAGATATCGGTCCTATTACCAATCCTTTATTCACTTTTAAATGATGTGTAGGATGTTAAGTTTTTTTTCGCGATATTACTGGTTAAAAGTAATAAATTACAAAATAACCGGTGGTCAAAATCGGCTAGTGGAATACAGCCTATAATTCTTAAGGTATATTACACCTCACGGTGTTTGACATGTAGGAAAAGATCGAGAGTCACTGTCGATGTGCCAAACATCGGCAGACTTGTTACATATTGTGTGACCTAAAGACCACGTAGTGGAATACGGCCTTGATATTAATAATAATTTAAAAATGTGTTTTTAAAGTGCACAGTTTTGTGTAAATGTTGACACGGTCAGTAACTGTCTGGAGGGCAGCGGTAATCTGGGAGTCATTCTGCTGTAGCGCATGGCTTGGTGCGGGTCAGGACTACTCGATTATCAACCATTACACTGTTCCACCTCAAAGTACAGTCTTGGCCGTATAACAAGTACCTCCAACTGAGCCACCCTCAACTACCATATTCTGATCACAGTCCCCGACAAGTGCCCATATTTGATATTTTTTGCCGGTCTTTTCACAACTTTTTTTTAGTTTTTTATACTAGCATGTTTTTGAATAAGCTCCAAGTGTGTAAAGCTCGATCCAGTGAATGTTTTCCTAAACTCGCCCTAGCGAGTTTATTTAAATCACAAGTATTTAGAATGAGCATTATCAAATAATGTTATATATGTGTGTATGTATGTATATAGTATATATATATACACACACATACATAATATGCAAAACAAATTAAACCCGTAATCAACATTAATAGCGAGTCTTAATTGAACTGACCTGAGATAGTTGAGATTCCAATGATTCTCTTTGCTTCAACCTTCGTAATCATATTTCTTTTGTGTCTTTTGAAAGTAATGCGTTATGAAAAATTGAAAAGATCCTGGGTAAGCAGAGGATCCTCTCATATTTGAGCTTCAGATAACTGGTGCCTTCTTATGTCAAATTGAAAATGAGTGTATCTATCGATTCCAGTGTAATTCCCTTTACCAGACCCGTAATGTATTGTCAAGGGAGCATGTGAAACTGGTCAAAGTTAAACATTGTAAGTCGAAACGAAAATTTCGATATATTGATAGGTTCACTCTAGGACAGGCGAACGTCATGCAGAAAATACGACGCACATTTTGTATGTGGTGTATAGCGAAAACAACATTGTCAAATACTATCGCAGGTTAACAAAATAACCTTTACATTCTTAACACCAAAAATGTGATTAAGCAATTCATTTTTTAAAAATGATTTTGCTACCAGATTAATATATTAGAATTGTGATACAAAAGTATGGTGGCACCTAGTTTTGGATGAATCCACCAACTAAACTACCAAAAATGTTTGGGCATTTTTCTCCCAAAGAAATCATGACTGTTTGAAAAACATCCATCTACTTCTAAATAGTTTTAGGTGCCCTTGTTCACGTAGTGGACACTATGAGGGGATTACTTCGCCTGCTAGTCCAAGACAGCTGCGTTTGTATATTACGATCACTTATTCTACATCATACCAAATGAACCCAGTTCGACGTGTATGAAAATCATAAGACCCACGTTACACTTGACGTTACAATGGAGGTATTCCATGCGGATATGATTAGAGATCCGAAGAGTTACACTGGATCGAGAACCATTGCAGATCCAACTGAATGTTTTCTGTTTTAGTTAACGAAAACTACCCAGTGAAATTGATTCACAGGTATATTTATGATACATGAAATGGATTATACATGAAATTCTTTCATGATTTGTAAAAAGAACATTGTAAGCTTACTTAACGCAAACAGGCATTGGAAAATTAAAGTAAATGTGGTTAAACAATAATGATAAAAAAGAAAAAAACTACTTCAATTCTAATGTACGATCTGTTTTTCTTTGCTGATAGCTGCAACTGACATCTTGACTAGTGAAGTGTAAACTGGGTCACTGACTACTCTGTTTCACAATAGCTTTTCTGTTTGACAGAAAGCGAAGGGCACTCTTGGATTATATGTTGTATTTCATAGTTTATTAAAATGTTAAATGTTCACTATTTTGTAGGTCAGAGGGTTGTTTGTTCCTCCGTGACTTGAGGCCTCAAGGTCTTCACTAAATATCATGCCAAATAAATCACTAAATCAACTACTATTGTTTTCAGATTTTATTCATTTGGTTTTCGTTTGGTTTTCCAGTTGCTAATAGAATTTTTGCAGTACATACAGATTTGAATTCCAGATAAAGATTTAAGTTCCCGAAGACTTTGATCGGATGGGCTGCAATAGGTCAGCTTCTATAAAGTAATTGGTCCCATTAATTCTCCTGCATTACTGTCTATGCCATTGTCTCCAGTCAAGCCCGAAGTAGCAAATGTCCATTGGTATTTAAAGGAAACCTTGCACATGAATAAAGGATAAATATTGTCTAATAAAATTGTTTACAGGTGGCCCTTAAGACTCTGGTATGAAACTTTTAAGATTTTGAGCTATGATGGGATTTATTCTGCTTTATACGTTATATACCGATTGAATTGTATATTAGTCTTGCTTGGTTCTTTTTGGGGATATGTTTGATGTTTCATCAGACAGCGTGATATTAACAACTAATCCTTTACTAACTTGCAAACTGTTAATGATTAAGTAAAGATGATTATAATAACTACTGGGGAGGTTCATTTTCATCATCCGTGCGTTAGCAAGCTCTTTATTGTTAATTCTAGTAGATCTGACTTTGAATGTTAAGTTATTTGTAAGTGGTAGAGACTCTAAAAGTATTGGGGCGCATTCCCGTACAAGAAACACATGCTTGGCAAGAGGTAATTTCATTAAGTCCACTAAGACATCTGAAGATACAAGTAAATAGTTGATTCCATCCATACACCATGTCATCCATCTCATTATCAAGCAACATCAGTGACATTCCAACTAGGTATAGCTATGGTTAAGCTTCCCCTTTCGAGGTCCATATATACTCAACTGCTAGTCGGAGCTTCACCTCCCGTCAACCCTACACCGGAGATCATCGGTGGAATCTCTGTTGCGTCCTGTACTCCCTCCGAAATGCTAAAAGCCTAGGCTATTCCCGTTCCTTACTATTCATCGATGGTAGCTGTAGCTACTGCTCTAACCCTACCTGTATGATTCTGACTGAGACTATTGCTCCTGTGTGTTCATCTTGAAGTCTGTTGCTCTGCTCGCTCGTCCTAAGTTCCATACCATTATAGTGTCAGTCATAGGCTAGATGCTATACTCAGGTACCCTAACTCGCATCAGATTCTCAGTAGTTCCATATATTCCTCATTCATATCTATACTAAATCTAGTCTTATTATTAGCCCTATACTAGTGTTGTCGTAAATAGTAGAAACTATTGGCTTCATAATGTCTTCCTAAGCTAATTTCTTTTTCCTTTCACGTAACATAAGCATAACATTTGCTAGCAGTCTTCCCATTGCACCTATGTCCCATGTATACTTGTGCATACCTGTTCCAAGAGCGAACTAACTCAGTTACCACTATCACCGGGTGGAGGCGCCAACATCTACAATGACTTCTATGCTATACCTAGCCAGAAAACAGCAGTGCCGGTCAGCGCTTTGCTACATTAGCTCACCAAATCACAATGTTCTCCTGCCAAACATAGAGAGGTTACAATATCTAATATTAATATACTAAAGAATATTACAATTCTTTTGCATTGTGCTTCAGTGCAATTTGGTCTATTTTACGTGTGAAGGAAATCCCTGAATTTGTGACGGCACAAGGACTAATTGGGATTTTGTTTGTTGGGGTAGTTTAACCTCCAGTCAACCACACAGGGTTCTTTCCAGACTGACTCCTGGTTAAATAAAAGGGAATCCCCCACTCTCAAAAAATTTATAGTAAGAAAAATAAGCTTTACCATAGAGTATATGAGGCCCTGTACAGTATGAGAAGTATGAAAGATAGAGAAAACACTATTATAGGTGTTAGGGTATTTGCGTATAGCACCAAGCCTGTGGCTGGTGCTATATAAGGAGTATGAGACTTAGGATAGAAGAGCAGACCAATATAGACTTTGATCAGAACACTTGGGAGCAATAGTCTAACAAATGGATCATAACGGGTAGTGCTGAGACTGTAGTAATCGCTATAATAAGGTGATAGTAAGGATTGGGACAGCTGAGGCTTTGCCTTATGGAGAGAGTACTGGATGTGGCGGAGACCACCGATGGTCTCTGGCATTGGTAGACGGGAGGTGAGTGTATAGACCTCGAAAGGGGAAGCTTAACCATAGCTATACCTGGTTGGAACCTTACTGATGTTGTTAGCAATGTGAGATGGATGGCATGTATTGTATGGATCAGGCATGCCAGTCATTTACAGCCATATCTGTGGAAAATTACAAAAATCACTTTAAACCAATTATTAAAGGAAGAAATACACCTATTATGTCATTATGACTATACCAACAACTGTTTTATCCCAAAATAAAGGAAGAAATCCCTCCTGAAATTAATCATATTTTTCAGTTTGGTCAACAAAATTTTCAGGGTGACCCAACCCCCCTATATAAAAAAATATTTTTTTTTTCAGATCTGGGCGAATCTCAAAAATGACCAAAATTATTTCAAAAATCGCGGAATTCCGCAGATCCGCGGAAGTCTGGTATGCCTGATGGATGGAAAGACTATGTACTTGTATCTTCAGACTGTCTACATGAATATAATAAAATTACATCTTGCCAAGCGTGTGTTCTTTGTATAGG
This sequence comes from Lepidonotus clava, assembly GCA_936440205.1. Taxonomy (NCBI): domain Eukaryota; kingdom Metazoa; phylum Annelida; class Polychaeta; order Phyllodocida; family Polynoidae; genus Lepidonotus; species Lepidonotus clava. Next base: position 21,943,124 of record OW387141.1, read on the forward strand.
AATGAGCCCCTTTACTTAGAATCTCTACTACTGAAGAACAGATGAATATCCAGGATAAAGAGCTAACTGAATTAAGAACAAAGCTAGCTAATCTAACTCCCCTAATTCAAATAGTAATCGTTTATTTACACTTCTTCAAGTAGTGAAAATGTAAATGACATGCGACAAACACCATGCAGTCCAGCGAACAATTCAATGTGTTTATACAAGATGCAAACAAATAAGAACTATATCAGCGAAACATCATCGGAATTAACTAAAGATAAAATAACACCAGTCTAGCTCAAAAGTTTTTTTTTGTTTAAACAGATTTTATTCGGCAACTTCTTGCAATTACATGTTCTTCCAGGATGGAATATACATGGGAAATAATAATTTTTTCTGGATATTTTAATATATAAAATGTCCACCCTGTAGGAGACCCAAACTCCTTCAGGGACCAATCTGTCATAACTTCCCAGGAAGTGTCACATACAACTGGAGCTAAACAGTATTTTGAAGGTAAATTTCCCATATCACAAGTTAACACACAGATATCACCAGGTAACCTGACAAGGTTGGCAGTAGACCAGTACAGCGAACGGTCCGTTATAATTGATGGGGCATGGCGCTCCAACAGGATAATGGACGAGCAACTTATTGTCAGTATTGGGAAACGAATGGGTAAGGGTAAAATCCAACCTATCTCGGTGACTTTTGTGAACCAACTTACCATGCAAAATTTCCACTGAAATCGCAATAAGCTCAAAAACAGTGAGTACTCAACTATATGAATTAATGACCAAATAGATCCGCGAGCAGAAAAGATGTATGTGGCAGATAGGAAAGCAGGCAGATAGGAAAGCGGGCGAAAGATAACAATGCTAGGGCGGTAATTAGAGATTACAGTATCATGATTAATGGGATTGAATATCCACTGTGTTTTCTAAAATTTATCACTGATCATTTCCATTTCAAAGTAAAAAACCAGGAACCAGAAGGAGTAGAAACCAATACTGGTGACCAAGCAGCTCCCCATGATGAAAACAAACTGAAAGAAAAGGCACAAGAGACCAACGGTGTGGTTATGAAAGATTACACAAGAGAACTATAGATACAGTCACCAAATAGTGAGGATACCTGGTCATGAGCTTCACATCAGGTTTATGCCACAAGAGACTAAAGATATATCTATATATACCATGTATAATGGTGTTTAAACACTTCCAGAGGAGGTCTGATGGGTTTAAGTCAGTTTTAGACAATTTTTATATACCTTGGGGACAAAAGAATACTTGCATCCAAATTGACCCGTTTACGTACCCCAATACTCAAAATCTATAACGAACATGCGAGTCATCTGACACACAGGAAAACACAATCTGTGTGTGATGTCACAAAAAGATGTTATTTTCAAATTTTGAAATTAAAATATTAGTTAAAAGACATTGCAGTTGCAAATTTTGGCATAACTTTTGCCATTTATTTGAAATTTTGCCATAACTTTTGCCATTTATTTGAAATTTTGCCATAACTTTTGCCATTTATTTGAAATTTTAAAATGATTTAGGATTGAAACAAAATAATTATGATTATCAAAATGTGTTATTTTCGCATTTCTAGAATTTTATATGATCTGTCTGTGACGTCACACAGACATATCCTCTGTGCAAGGTGCATGAGTTGCATACAGGTACCAGTCAGTATAATTTACAAAAAATATGAATAAAGAAGAAAATATTATAAATACATGTGTAAAAATTGGTATGGCCTGAGCGTTAAGGATCATAACAATATATTATTGTATATTCACTTACACTAGCCCTTCCTTTAACACATTAGATCCTATTGTGGCGCTCCTCGGGAGCTGGGACGGGTCGATCGACGGCGACCGGGGCTTGCTGCAGCGCGGCCCGTCAACAGAGCTACCGCGCGGCCCGGTCTCCTACTCCCCGGCCCAGCGGCCGGTCTGAACAAGCCAATCAGAGCGCTCCTTTTCCGACCAATGGGGAGCCACCTCCCTCCTCCAACCGACCAATCAGAGCACAGCATTGTTTACTCCAGGGGAGCTCCAGGGGAGTGGGTTTGGGGCACTGGAGAGTCTGGAGTAGGGTGCTCTCTCTGAGGTTGGTGCTTTTCAGTACTCAGGCTAGATAAGGGGGGCTTTCCTGGGCTCTGCTCACTCTGTGTTTTGCTGTTGTAGGGTTCAGACCTTGGTAGGTAACCCTGACTTTTGAGACTTAGAAGGCCTGTTTGGCTCTAGGGGACTGTTACAGGCATAGCCTAGATTTAGGCTGGTTTTTGTTATACTTTGTGGTGGTTGTTTTGCCTATGTCTGTTAGACTAGGTTGTTTTATTAACATTTAGTTAATGGTTTTGCCCCACAAGTATATTTTGACTTAACAGCTTTCCCCTAAAGTTTCAGACTTGCTTTGTTTGGCCTGTTCTAGATTAAGACTTTGGGCCTGTTTTCCAAATTACAGATTTTGCTTATATTGAACATTTTTCTAAGTACAGACTTTGTTTACCTTTTTGTGAAAAGGGTATTTGTGTAACCTTTATTGTGTAACTTTATTTTTGGAAACCTTATTTGTAACTTTGTGTTACTGTTTGTACATTCTGGTTTGGTACTTTACTTTGTAAATATTTAGAGAGATTGTTTTAATAAACTTTGTTCAACTTAAGTTATTGTTGTTTGGTCATTTGTCACACTACCCAATCCTAGTGATCATCCTGGTTTAAATTGACTCCCCGGGCCTAACCTGACCCAGGGAGCGCTACACTAGCTTGAAATAACTCCATAAAATCGGGACAGAAGCCTTAAATCGGGACAAACACTGTCCCGACTTGGTTATCGGGACAAGGGGCTAAAATCGACACTGTCCCGACCAAATGGGGACAAACGGCAGGTATGCATACGGTACAACGGCATAGTATACGTGTCTATAACGAGCAGGCTTATCAACACACAAAGGCCAAATATTGTTGAGATACTTCCCCAGCCGAAAAAATTATGAAGACCACCAATGCCAAGGAAATAAAGCTTATCGATAGAAGGATTCTATACAATCTTACGTGGTAAGCAGTGAAAAAACAAAACATGAAGGAAATCCTACGTGCCAAATTTACGCAGAACCAAGAACTAGGCATGAAATTGATAGTCACATCTATATCCATTGATAGAGTGCACCAACAACCTCATTTGGGCGTGCAGTTTGGTTATTGGTGATCCAAAACTGGAGGTCCTCCCTCGTAAAAACGTGATGGAACAGTGCCTGGAAGAACTCAAGAGATGATCTCATCCGAGAAGAAAAATCATAAGCTTTATAAGACAATTGAAAGTTTTTAATTTAAGGAACCATCACATCCATTTTCAATAGCCATGTTAAACCTTTGCATCTAATGTGCATGTATACAAAAACTTCATAGGGAGCCAAATTTACACATATATATGATAACATTGAGAGATTGCCTATTATATTAAAACATAGTTTACCAACGATATCTAGGCCTAAGTCGCTGTCACTGTCTGAGTCATTATCTCAATGTTGAAACACAGGCATAATAAATTTTTAATATATTTTTTCACTAAAAATTAGATCGGGCCGACCTTTTGACTATCAAAATTTTTGGTCCTAGGGCCGAAAAAAAAAAAAAAAAAAAAGTTGTGTTCAGGTAACATAGGTAAAGAAAATTAGGGTAGGTAGGCCGATTTAATTGTTCGTTCTTTTTTCTTTTCTTTTTATATATGTCCAGGTAGACCAGTGTTGAAAATAGAAAAAAAACACAAAATTCTTGTGAAAAAAATATAACCATACATAGCTGAACATGGCTCCAGAGCTTGCATAGTATGAAGTGTCGTGAAATAGAACCACATATGCATTCTCTGGCTTTTATATAAAAATAAAAAAGCTTGTGTAAATCTCCCAATTGAGATTTCAGGAAAACCTATACCGATTCCAAACACATTTCTGAATACTGCTAAGGCGTCTTACCTAGCCATCCATATAAAATTATAGTCCTTGTACCAAGTCAAATGAAAAAGTGTATAACTGTTTGCACCCCTTTTCGCGAATATTACCTAAAATAAATAGGTGCCTAAAAATAGTAATTTATCTTAGGTATATTTCTATCCTCCCCCCTTTTTCTTATGATTACGGACATAATGAAATATAAAAAAAAACTGTTTAGAAAATGATTACCACCTGCAGTGTATGTTGTTTCATATTATTAAGATTACATTGACCATTCATACTTATACTTATCAATACACACAGCTAAATATCTAAAATATTTATATAACAATATAACAAGACCCGATTCCACCCATCCCATCTTGACGCCAAAGGACAGGGTTCACCTGACTCAGTCTACCCTAAGCTACTGAGTGTGGTAGTTTGAAGAAGTAGGAAGCAGTTGTACACTTGTAATCCTCTTTGATATACTTAGATAAACAAGAACAATCCCAACGTGGCTGGCTTCATCCCGGGCGAGCGGGAAGCAGAGGGCTGCTTAGCCCAACCCCAAATAGGGCCAATAATATCAATGAAAATAAGGCGTTCCCGCGCTGGACTACGACATACTCCCCTTCCTTTAAAAGGAGTAGTTAAAGTAGTATAAACTCTTAATAGTTGTACATGAAAAATGAGCACTGTAGTACAAATTTACTTGTAGTCTTTTAACCACACAGATGGTTTTCTAACCCTTTCACCTTTACGCAATACAACCTCTTTGGGCACATTCTATGTATTTTTACCCTGTACATTCACATCGTTGTTGGGTATTTCTACAGTTCGTTCCGGTTCTTCACAACCTTTTACAGGAGACAACCTTGATTGGTTAAATACCTTACCATCTGATAACATGTAGGTACCGGATTATTTTTACAGGTGGGGTAAATTGTGGTTCACCTTTACTGACCGACTGTGGTTTCTTTAATTTAACCAGATCATCTTGTTTTAATACAGGATTTTTTGTGTTCCTGCTCTGATCTGCATTTCTTTTGTATGCACTTTGTTTCTCCTTTACCTTTTTCCGAACCATTTCTATATCAACTACTTTTTCTTTCTTTCTGAAACTAACAGTATCTAGTTTCTCTACCGTGCAACAGTTTACATGGTTTTTCGCCTGTAGTGGCATGTGGAGTAGCCCTGTAACAAGCATGTAGTTGTAGTACATTTTCTTTGATACTTTCTTTCTTAACAACAGCACTCTGGACAGCATTTTTTAACACAGAGTTCCACCTCTCTACAGCACCATTTGCTTGTGGGTAGTACACCGAAGAAAGACAATGTTTGATTTTCCTCTCCTCTAAATAGTCATTAAATTCTTTCGACATGAACTGAGACCCGTGATGGGTTACAATTTCTAGAGAAAAACCTTCTCTGCTAAATACAGACATGAGAAAAGTCAGAACACTTTGAGTTGTTACGTTAGAAACAAAACCAACTTCTGGCCACGTGCTGTGGTACTCAACCAAAGAAATAACATACTGAGCATTCGCTGGAGCTTTTTCAATGGGACCTACGATATCTAAACCTAGTTTTTCCCAGGGACCTTCTGGAAAACTGACTGGTTCTAATGGTGCATAAGCAGTTTTAACACCTTTGTCTAACTTTTGACAAACAGGACACTGTTGGAGTAACTCAACAACATTGTTATCCATTTTTGGCCACCAATACAAATCTCTCAGTCTTTGTTTCGTATGTGTTTGACCTTGGTGAGCTTCATGCGCGAACAACACTAATTTCTTACGAAGACTAACAGGCGGTATAATTCTGTCTGCACACATGAGAATACCTTTATACACCGAAATTTCTTCTTTTACACTTTCATACCTCTGTATGTCTGGACTCAGGTCTTTTTTGTCTGGCCACGTACCTTTCGCGTAACTTGCGATTTCTGACAAAATTACATCACTTTCGGTAGCAACCTGTAGTTTGGCAAATGTTACAGGAATATCTGTCTGCATATCGTTATGAACAATCTCACAAATCTGTTCATCTTCTACATCACACTATTCATCTTTGTGTTTACGTGGAGTGCGCGATAACCCGTCGGCTAACTTGTTGTCACAACCTGGACGATATTCTATGTCATAATTGTACTTCATTAATTTTGAGTACCACCGAGCAATACGCAGACTTCCTATCTGTCCCTTTGCTTAACAACGTCGTAAGAGCACTATGATCTGTTCTAATAACAAACTTTCTTCCCCAAAGGAATACATGCCATTTCTCTACAGCAAATACACACAAGAGCTTCTCACTCCCCAACAGAATAGTTTCTCTCTGCGGACGACAAAGTTCTAGATGCACATGCTACAACACGTTCTTTACCATCTACTTTCTGACTTAATACAGCACCTAGTCCATAGGCGGACGCATCACATGTGACATATACAGTTTCAGCTGATGTATCAAATAAGGCTAGCGTACAGTTCTCCTGCAACAGATTTTTCACTGAATGAAACTTTGCTGCGCTTCAGCATTCCAAACAAAGGTTTCCTCTCTAAGTACAGCCCTCATTGGTTCAACGACATAAGCAAAGTTGGGAACATACATAGCAAAGTAACCTACCAAACCAAGAAAGGATTGTAGACTCTTCCTGTCAGTAGGAACCATAGCTTCGACGATGCCCTGAATCTGCGATTCGACCATTTTGATACCTACGTCACTGACGGTATGACCTAGAAACTTTAGAGTACTTATAGACTCTTTACACTTGTCTTTATTCAACTGGACATTGTGTTTTCGCAGACGCGCGTACACAGCTTTCAGGTTACGATCATGCTCGTCTTGGGTTTTATCATACACGATTACATCGTCGAGATAACATTGTACACCTTCTAATCCACACAGGATAGTTGACATCATTTTCTGAAACGCAGAAGACGCTGACGACAGACCAAAGCAAACACGTTTGTACCTGTACAACCGTCATGGGTGATAAAACCTGTAAGATCACGTGAATCGGGGTGCAACTCAAGTTGGTGATAAGCACTCGCCATATCTAGTTGTGAAAAAATCTTAGCACCATGCAACTCACACAAAAGCTCTTGGATTGACGGAATAGGGTATACATCAGGAATTACAGATTTGTTAACCTCTCGTAGGTCTACACATAAACTTATGTCGCCGTTACTTTTGTACGATACAACCATGGGAGATACCCATTCAGATGCGTCAATTTTCTCAATAACACCTTGAGCCTCGAGCTCCTGAAGTTTTTGTGATACCTTACTACGGACAGTTAAGGGTAGTCTACGTAACTTCTGTTGTACAGCTTGAATTTTCGGGTTAATCTTTACTTTGTCCTGGAACCCTTTGATAGTATTCAACTCACTATTTGTTCCAACCTCACTTACGGTTAGGGTTTTACTTGTGATATACAAATTGAGATCTTCTATGGCATCAAGACCCAACAAACATCTACCGCGTTTTACGATAACAAACTTCACAGTAGCTGAACGTGATTTGAAACTTACCTCGGCAGAATATGTACTAACGACAGGTAGACTATCTTTAGTATACGACTTTAACTCATCTTCGGGACCTGCCGGTTCGATAGCTTCGTCTACGAAGTACTCACGAAATGTATTGAGATCTAAAACTGATCTATCGGCTAGGCTGTCTATGTGTAGTCTAATGGGTACACTGTTTACATGAACATTGCATTGAATGCGCTTTCTTTTCTTTACAGTAGCTTCGATAGCAAGAACCTCTACATCAGAATCTGATTCTGAATCGCTATCTGTGTCGATAACTTCTTGAATAGTCTTTTTGTACAGACTTTGGCAAAATGACCCTCCATTTGACAAGAGTTACAAGTTTGGCCTATTGCCGGACAATGTTCGAAATTAGCTTTGTGCTTCTTAGAACCGCACCTATAGCAATAAATATTATGCTTTACCTTTTGTAGAACCTGTAGTTGTACCGGGACTTGTAGTAGGTCTTGGTTTGAAGCTTTTCTTGTATCGGGGCTTCGACCCCTGGACCGTGTTGACGTCTGGAGATGGAGTTGTAGGCACGGACGCAGTCACGGCTTTCGCACCCTCCATGGCCTCCTCGATACGCGTTGCCACTTGAATCACACGAGCCAGAGTCAGATCCTCCTCCATGAAGAGTTCCGGTTTCTCGCGGATTTTGTCTGAAATAGTCTTTTCGACTAATTGGTCACGGATTAGTTCATCACACATGTTACCAAAATTACAAGTCACTGACAACTCCCTGAGCTTGGCAACGTAGTCCTGTGTCGACTCAGTGGGACGTTGTGCCCGTTGGCGAAACTTGTAACGTTCTGCCACGACATTGATTTTGGGACCAAAATGTTTTTCTAGAATGAGAAGTGCTTTCTGGTAGTCATCAGTCCCGGCTGGTGGATTGTCCAGTTCTGGAAGATCTGCCCTTCTTTACCCAGACAATGTAAAAGTAGTGCCTTTTTCCTAGCAACAGGGTAATTGGAACCACCCCCAGCAATCAAATAATTTTCGAACTGGGCTAACCAAGTTTTCCATGGCATAGGCACTAGACCAGGCTTGTCTAAAAAGGTATCTGGCTGTCTTAGCCCTGACATTTTGAGTAGTTTTGAACACACAAGTAGCACTAGAAAAGTATAAAAGTAATACATACCACGTATCAAAATAGTGCACTCAAAATATGATAACCTGGGTAGAGTATTTAGAGTATTACCAACTTTTGTAGTAGTTGAAAAACACAGTTTTTGCACTTGTATAATCACCAGTTCATATCATTGTAGTTGTATTGATAGAAAAGTAGGCAGTTTACCTGGCAATTTGGCAAAATGTAGGCACAGTTACATGTTGTAAATAATGCAGATCTCAGTAGTCATGTTGTAGAAGTCACACAGGGTCAGTTGTAGTATAACTCTGCATGTCAAAACTCACTTTTGGCTGTCAGTAGTTGTAGTTGTAAGCCAAAAAGCAAGCTGGAGTGATGTAGAAACCAGACTGGCAATTGTAAAACCAGCATGGCAGGGCCCAGGCAGCATGGCAGGCAAGGCCCAGGGCAGAGCAGGGTGGAGTTTCAGTCCTTCTCAGCAGCATTTCAGGAAACACTCACGGATTTCTCCCCTCTCTGGTAGTTCTTGACATCCTCAGTCGCCATTTTGTGGCAGTTTGAAGAAGTAGGAAACAGTTGTACACTTGTAATCCTCTTTATTATACTTAGATAAACAAGAACAATCCCAACGTGGCTGGCTTCATCCCGGGCGAACGGGAAACAGAGGGCCGCTTAGCCCAACCCCAAATAGGGCCAATAATATCAATGAAAATAAGGCGTTCCCGCGCTGGACTACGACACTGAGCCAGGGAGCTGAGTGTCGACTTCGAGAGAAACGTTGCTAGGCTCAAGGGGGGCTGATCTACGCTTCACCAGTAGTACGACTTCTGGCATGCTGTCTGGTGATTTATCTGATTGCTGGGTAGCCTGACGATGTTTCTGCTCCCGCTGACGTTGCTGACATTGTTTATATAACTAGCTCACTCACCACCCCCACCCATCCCTCGGGTTGGTGATTTATTTAGTCCCCCCCCCCTCCCCCAGGTTGGTGATTTAGTCACCAGACCCAGACCTAGATATAGACCTAACCCATCCTAACCCTGACCCTGACCTAGCCCAGTCCGCCCTAACTCATTACAATATGTGAGCATGTCCAGGGTTTTTCTAGTATAAATTCAATAATATTGGGCCGTTTTAGTCATTTTAACATATAATTTCCAAAAATCAAAATAATCTGAATTCAGATTTTAATCTGAAAACTTACATCCCTGCAATATGAATACTGACTCGTCCTTTTGGCTGTTTTTCTTTGAATGTGTATCCTCTCCCACCTATGAATTACCCGGGGAGCACACTCCTTACCTTCAGGCTCACTTATTAAAAAACTACTTAAAATGAAGCTAGCGAGCCAGCTATTGGTCATCAGGCCGACATCAATTACTGAACTAAAACCATGTTATCATGTCGCATCTCATCTACCATCGTCACACCAAAACCCTATTGTTAACATGTTGAAGACAAATTTACCAGTGAACAATGGATAGTTCTAACTCCATCAAGGCCTTTGAGGACTTAGTTGATTGTTAAAAAAGTCGATCAGATTCGGTTAGTGCTAAGAGACTGCTTTACGGGCAGATCTTATAGGCGCTATGATTCTTGAGAGTTTGGGGAATATCTCGAGAATTGTGACTGGAGGGAGGTTTTTGATGCAAGTTGTCCCGAAAAGGCTTGGCAAGTGGTTGAAAATTGATCAAATCGAAACTGGACCGTATATATGTCCTCTCAAGACTGGTTGAGCAATGCAAAGACAGGGACTACTTTTTTTAGCAGAGCTAAAAATGGAGGATTGGAAGATGACTGGAATATTGCTAGGCATTTGCGTAATGTAACTAATGCTAATATACGTAAGGCTAGAGTTGACTATGTCATTGACAAGTTAACTTCAAGTAAAAAAGACTATAAGAAATTCTGGCGTAACATCAGAGGGGTTATTCCGAGCAGCAAGGGTCAATCAAAGAATAAGATCGTCCTTAAGGATGAGGGCACTGAGGTCCCTGAGTCTAAAGTACCCGAATATATTAATAAGTACTTCATTTATATAGGACGCAATATAGCAGATAAGGCCAAGGCAAGCATGCCAAAGAGATCTAGGATGTCCTGTAAGGGTACATCTAAGCGGGTTGGTAGGCAAAGCAAAACTTCCTGTAATTCTACTCAATCAAGGATAAATATACAGATGGTCACCCAGACTGCATTTTATGAAGAGTTGGTGAACATTAATGTCAACAAATCATCAGGTATACCCGACATAAGTGCCAAGGTGTTAAAGGATGTGGTACTAGCCATTGTTCCTGTTATAACCCACATTTTTAATTTGTCTATAACATCAGGTATAGTCCCGGATTCTTGGAAAGTGGCAACAGTTGTCCCCATTCCCAAACAAGGGAATTTGACTAACGTAGCAAACTACAGACCTATTTCCCTCCTACCTGTCCCCGGGAAAATCCTTGAGAGGCTTTTACATGCTCAACCTGTTAATCAAATAGAGAAAAATGGGACTTTAACCCTTTCCAGACCGCCAATGCAAATTTGGTACATATATGTACCATAAATGGTTTTCTTCACCCTACTTTCAATTTTTAATGAATTCTTTCACTTTATTTTGCTTAAATGATTGCCCAAGTTACAGCCCAAGCTAATATAACATTATTTTAACCCAATTTCTAATATTTTTTCTTCTTTGGATGCTATAATTAGGCATAGGTTCGATGTTTAACCATTATCAAAATTATCTCAAATTTTTAAGGGCAAATATCCTTCATTTTATATAGTTTTCTTGGATACAATATTACTTAAATCAAAATATTGTTTGTTATACCTACTCAGAAAGGATGTTCTTGCTATGCTAAAATGATAACATACCAAACACTGTTCATTTTTCAATTCATGGTTCATGAAGTATGACACAAAAGGTAGCTCTATTAATCCATATAATCTCAAAAAGGTCAAAAGGTCACCAGTAGCCAAAAGGTAGGCTTCACAATTAGTATAGTAACTTAGTCAAACCTCATTTCTTCAGGAAAACTAACTATTAACCCTTCAAAATCAGTTTATATTTAGTCAAGACCTATCTCTTCATGAATACCTCCTTGCAAATACTTCATCCATATTTCTTTGGCAATTATTTAATCTTTTACTGCCCTTAATTGACGAAAATATAGGAAAATTGATGTTTTACCCATATTTTCCTTCCAAACCCAGATCATATCGTCGGCATTTACTCATAATAAGCCCTACATACATAAAGACAAACAATACATAATTTTCTTCCATTTACCATGTACTTTATTTTATCAATACTAAATTTTGTTCAAAAATTAATATTTAACCCTTTTCTGCCTGATTTTCTGAAAAACTGGTAAAAAATTTCCATTTTTCCGAAAATTTGTCAGGTCATGTGACCCTGATCACATGACCAGGGAATAATAATTCCATAATTCCAATAATGCATTTAGAAGCCTCATGTTATAAGCTTTCCATTGATATATAATACATTGTGATTTATTGTGAAATAAGAGCTTTTATGAGCATTCTGACTTCAGATGTCAATGTAAAACATGTAAAAATTGGCTTCTCAGCGGTCTGGAAAGGGTTAATGAGTAATCAACAAGGCTTTCGCAAAGATCATTCAACCCTGGACGCCCTTGTAGAGTTAACCGACATAATTAATTTGAACATGGACAAAGGAACACCAACACTGGTAACCTACATTGACTATCAGAAAGCCTTTGATTGTGTAAATCACCAGAAATTGCTTGTCAAACTTACTAATCTAAATGTTAGCGCTAACCTTTTAAAATGTGTAAAAAGTTATCTATCAAATCTTAAGCAAAAAACAATTTTGCTAACGAGTTCTCTTCTAACACAGATAATGTAATACGAGGTGTTCCCCAAGGCTCGGTTTTAGGCCCGCTCCTCTATATTTTGTATGCTAATGATCTAGCCAAAGAGTTAACCAATACTGGCACAACCTTCTATGCAGATGATACAGTATTGTACACTAAGGAGAAGAATTTTGTCAAGTCATGTAAGTTAATGAACAAAGATCTTGGTAATCTTAAGAGGTGGTGTGACTGGAATGATATACATGTGAACCCTAAAAAGACCAAGTATATGATTTTTGGTAGTAAGCAGGCTTTGCAACATGTATGTGAGCCCTGTCTCAAGTTTGGTAAGGAGCTTATAGGTAGGGTTGATAGTTATAGATACCTGGGAGTACAATTAGATGAACAGCTAACTAATGATCTACACTTGACCAATATAATAAGTAAAGTGTCCAACAAGGTAAATGAGTTGCGTAGAATGTGAATGTCCTTAAACAAAAAGGCTGCGCTAGCAGTTTATAAAAACATGTTACTCCTGGTAATTGAATATGGCGACATACTTTTCACCTCAGCCAGCATGGATAACAAACGCATACTACGAAGGCTCCAGAATAAGGCTCTCAAATGTGCTCTTGGTCTGGATCAAAGATCTGCAACTAACCACATACATAAATCTGCAAGAATGGATAGGCTTAAGGTTCGCAGAAATAGACACCTACTATGTTACATGCACAAAGCAGCCAATTTAAATCTCTTTGAGAGTAAGGCTACAGGTAAAATGAGTAAGGGAGTAAATATCCGAAGTTCGCTAAAGAAATTGTTGTCAGTAAACCAAGGACCGAAAAATTTAAGAAATCACTGACATACAAGGGGTGGACCACATGAACTCCTTGCTGGTCTCACTGCATAACATAGAGAATCCTGCTAGATTTAAGTTTGAAGTCGAAAAGCACTATAAAAACAAGACTGCAGAATATTGAAATTATCGAATGATTGCTTTCGTTTAAGGAAACGAGAATTTCGCCCATTGTAATGATACGTTATAGGACCAGGAACCTATAAAAATTATTTCATAAAATTAATGTGGTGGGCTGAAATGGCTTCTCATTTTGGTAGGGTTAATAAGGCGTTAAAAAGATGTTCAGGTTGAGCATGAAAGTGCTTGACAGTGTCAGTTTTTTTCCCTATAATCCCTTGAGGTATGGGTCTAGACCCCTAATTTGACAGCCGAGTTCTTGGGACTGGTACATTTGTATATTTCCCTACTTGACCATGTTTTTTCCCCGTACATTTCTCCGTACATTTCCATACATCCGTGAATCCGTGAAAAATTGCCGATTTTTGCCTAGAGATTTAGTCTAAACTGTATATAAATCTTACAATTCATAGCCTACGGATTTAGAAAAACATAAGATTCATTTTGCGTGATATGGCACATAGATCTATGAATTGATATTTGACATTTTATTGTTTAATTTCACTTTCAATAGTTAAAGCATTGAGATAAATAATCTTATAATATCTATGGTTAAAGCGAAGAAAATACAAAATTTGTACGTCCGTGCATTTCCGTAGGCTGGTCAACCGGCCGGGTTTGACAACTACTCGCTGAGCAGGCCAAGCTTTGCCAGGCTAGCATTTCCGTACATCCGTGAAATCTTTGTATACCACCGCCGTCAGTTAACCCTATTATCGCCCATATCTCGAAAAATACAGAATGTCAAGCCCCCAAATTTGTCCTGGATGATCTCTGATGCCCATAAAATCATACTACATACCCAAGGAAGCGTGAAATTAAGTAAATCCGCCAACTTTGAGGAACTTAGCCTGCAAGAATTGAAATACATCGTCACCACGTTGCCGGCTGTCTGACTGGAGTGGGGGGTTGACGGCCGCTACTACAACGACGGCCACCGTCAGAAACGCCAACGGGGACCAGCCTAGCAGTGGGATCGACTTGATCGATGTCGATCTCACTGGATGAAAGTGACACAAGGTGTAGACGGGCCCAATTGATGGTCCGAGTGTACGACATGCCTAATCAGCTGTCAATCCCGTGTTGATGGGTTTTGAACAAACTGTACGACAGAGAAGCTTATAAATCCGCACCAGTCGGCCTACCGTGAAATCATTTCGTAGCAATCAGAAGCTATTGGTGTGGGTTTTGAATTCTATCGGCAATCGCCGATGGGTGAAAATAGATTAGACGTTCTCGTCCGTGAGATTTTAAGGATACATCCGCCGACGTATGACTAACGATGCCGTCACTGGCGTCGTGTTTTGCCCTTTCAGAACGTAATGACGCAACGTCATTGGTCACGTCGCGAATTTGGCGCAGTGTTAGGGCGGATACAACTTATCAAATTATGTTCATCTCACGGACAAGAAAGCCCCTCGTAATTCAACCGGACGTCCCGTCTGAGACACAAGCTGCGCGCGCACTCCTTGAGACCACCGCTGATTCCCGAAAAAACAGTGAAGTGCTGGAATGTTAATAGAATTCAGCTGGCACAAGCAAATGGCGACTTCACACGCTGATTACCGGCATTCGCGGGAAACGCTGTGAATCACATTGGTAGGTAACTGACGTGTTGGGCAAAACTTACACACATCCATTTAAGATTTCGCCTGATGCGACTTCGTACGAATGATTGCGATTTCATCTATTTCATTTCGCGGGGCGAAAAATAAGCGGGTAGAGAAAGAAAAATCTGATGGACTATAGTACTATATAAATGTCACCTCAGGTAAGCCTGTCTGGGCCAGTATTGTATGCTGGGTTTTTCTCTGGATAACCAAATTTGGGAATGCTTATTGAAATATGTAATGGCTTGCTTGTAGGTGATACCTAGTTCGGGGTAATCATATCATCACCAATTCATCCTCTGTTTCATTTCATTCTTACATGTTGGGATTAATCATCATATATGAGTTGGATTGCTTGCTTGCAAAGATACCGGCTATTTGTATTTGTTGTTAGCAAACACGTTCTAGTAATCATTTAGTGGGTAATTAATCCGTAATCTACATGCAATTTTAATGTAATCGTAGACATCAATAATTGACTTAAATGTTACCCAAAGTGAGTTTTGCTTAAATCTTAAGATGGTATAACTGCTGTTACTGTTCCTTACAACTATAGTAAATATAACATGTCTGGATGATGCTGTCATAGCTGGAAGACCGGCTGTCAAAGCCGAAGCATTGTATGTTCTTAAAATTGAATAAAAAAAAGAAAAAGAAAAAGAAAACAGTCCTACTTATTAATTTTGTTTTTTAAATTTTTGGGGCTGGTATGGATTAAGGTTTTAAAAAAAAGTTGAGGAAGAGTTTTATTTTCCAAATATTCTGAGCACTTTTTTTCATTCCCCCCTACATATAGATGAACTATTTATGCTCATTTAGCATTAACTCTGAACATTCAGATGTTAGAAATCAACATCAAATCAACATAAAAAATACATTGAAAGATCAAACTGAATCACCATTAACTTTTCATGGTTATCTTTCTTTAGTAACTTCCATTTTCAACCAATATCAAATGTTGATTCAATATTGATGGGAATAATTGAGTCAATATCAGTGTGTGCACTTGCCTATTTTTCTGCTTTCATGTCAACTAAATTTCTTTTCAACAATTTTAAGATATAAATAATTGATTGAAAACTTTAAACTTTCCATCTGTTCACCTTTAATCTTCACTTAATAGCTGTAAGGAGTATAAGATACATGTTTTCAAAAGTCCAGTGTGCTGTTGGTGCTCTATATTATATTGAGCAATATTCAAGGTGCTGGTGTAAGAAGTCCAGCGTGCTGTTGGTTCCCTCTATAACTAGTATAAGGAGCTGGATGTTGGTATCAGAAGTCAGGTCTGATGAAGTGTCCTCCGTAGTGAACAATACACAGGATGTTGGTATCAGAAGTCAAGACTGCTGGCGGCACCCCCTGCAGCACATGAACCCCCTCTTGTGGCTGGCCAGTCCCGGCCCTCTTGGTCCCTGCAAGCTGAATCGGACAGCTCTGGTGGGAGGTGAAGACGCTGTGGAGAAAATATGTGTTATTATTGCCAGCATAAAGTGATATACTGTTCATTCAGGTAAGTTGGAATACCCCTTATACTCTCTGTGCTGTTCATCCCACTTCAGAACAGATCAAGCAACGGGGAAACATCTCACGAAGAGCTAAACCGCATATAGACCCTTAAACACAATGGCGCCATTGTAGAAGCAGCATTGAGATTTTTTTAATTTCTCACAATAAAAATTATACCTAGTATATAGGCACCAAAAATGCAAAAATAATCAGAGGTCACCGTGCAAACTTCTCAGCTATAGTACTCTAGATATATGTCAATTATTCAAAAATCACCTTGCAAAGTGAATTTCAAAATTTGATTTTATTTGCCTTTTTTTTTTTTTTTTTATAGAAATAACATAAGAACCAGTCAAATGCTTTTGATGAATGTGTTTATGTTTTCTGAAGTGAGAAAGAAAGACTTTTGTAAAATTTGATGATGTAATATATAATTTTAGCTTGAAAGTAGGTAAACTAAAACTATTTCAAAATAACAAAAATTAAAAAATAAAGTTCAATACAACATTAAACATTGAAAATTGCTCCAAAAGCTTACATCTCATGTATAAGGATGTAGGCTATCATAATCAGCAAAAGCAATAGGGGGTCACCATACTTATTTGACCAGTGGAGCTCAAAACCCATTTTAAAGCCCCAAAATGGTAAAAAATTGGTATTAATTTGTTTTACCATAAATTCACTGAATTATCTACCTAAATAGTATTTTGAATATTCCATGTTATTCATAAGACCCTTACAATAATTTGGACATATGGAATACCTTTCTACAATGTATACCAACAGAGAAA
The DNA here is from genome assembly GCA_936440205.1 of Lepidonotus clava. Taxonomy (NCBI): domain Eukaryota; kingdom Metazoa; phylum Annelida; class Polychaeta; order Phyllodocida; family Polynoidae; genus Lepidonotus; species Lepidonotus clava. The sequence continues at coordinate 21,960,389 of OW387141.1, forward strand.
AAGGAGAAAATATAATTTTTACTCCCTTGTAATGAAAACGTGGCTAGCTGTGTGTGGATCTGTTGTTTACTCCCTTAATCATTTTTTCAGCACTTGCATAATGTTCACAAAATTACTCATATTTCACCATTTCTAGCACCAAAACTATTAATTTTGGCAAATTTTCTGTTCCATTTATGAATTAGACATGTATCATTGAGTATTTATGCAAAATATGAAAAAGATTGAAGGACTTTCACTTTTGGGATATATGGAAAATGGCGCCATTGTCCTTAAAGGGAGGGGCCAGTGAACATAAAATAATACAGTGTCATGATCCTTATTTTCAAGGAAGCCAAGTTTTGAATCACGACCTATAAAACTTTCTATTTTATGGGTATTTTTCAGGACTGGTTCCTGAATGCACCTGGAGCACATTGCACTGTGCACCAGTCTATGCGTATGACAGATTGGATAAAAAAAAATAATGCAGAAATAACATAATTTGGTTTTTTTTTTTTTTTTTTTTAAGTTGTTTTTTATTGGGTTCTCAGGTTCGGCTTGGCCGGTCTTCCACCTGCTCCCACTTGACATACAATCATTACTAGATATGTGGGAGCGGATAATCATACACAATACTGAACTTATAGATACTACGTCATCAAGATGACATGATTATGAAGGTTAATGAGATGAGATGAAGATGATAACAAGGTACTTATTTAATATAACATCTTTGTATAAGGGTCAACAATCATATTTTTGATACAATTTTTGAACTCAGTTTTAGTGTTCAACAATGTAACATTTGTAGGCAATCGATTCCATTCCTCTATAGCTCTAAATTTCGGAGAATTTACATATTTATAATGATTAGACTTTGGGAGTATAAGCCTTACACCATCATGTAGACGTGTTCTAATTTCCCTACGGTCAATAAGTTCTTCTTTACCCTTTAAAGTGTAAGCATATTGAATTAGGTGCATGTACCTTCTATGGACCAACCTATATATTTTTGCATTCCTATGCAAAGTGTTCGTGGAGTCTCTATTGTTATAGGGATTATTGTGTTGATTATAAAGTACCAACAGCCCTTGATTCTGAAGTTTTTGAATCTCCTTATTAATATATTTAACACCAAGATCATAAACAAAATCTGCATATTCTATTAAAGGAAGTATAGTTGATACATACACCAATTTCGCTGCAGGAAAAGTTAAACTACGTCTTATTAGCTTAACCCTTTGCTGACGGCACCAAAACGGATTTTATGAATGAAACCAGGAACAACACTTTTAATTTTCAAATTCTCATTTTAAAGTCCTTTAAATAGTGATAGAACCTTATACCAATATGAAGTCCATTATCACAGGAATTTAGAAAACATATTTTCATTTTTGATTTTGGTTGCCATGGTAACCATAGAATGTTTTTGGTAGTGGTAAAATTTCTGAAATAATCAGTATTTTTAATCCACTTTTTGAATACATGCCCCAAAATTGAAACAAATTTTGATTTTAGAGAAAAATGTTCAATTAGAAAGTTGTTCCCCTCGTCATTTCCTATCAGTTGGTATCAAATTGTAATATATGATGGATTAATTTAAGTTTATTTTGTGGAAAGAATGATGGGGACTTTTTGATGAAAAACTGCAAAATTGCTTTGATTTCCAGTGAGTTATTATTACTAAGTCAATCAAATAGACCAGAAATGCAACACATATATAAAGAATTAAATAAATGTTGGCGTGATCTATCTAGAGAATGCTTATGTACTCATTCCAGAAGTTTTTGACAAAATCGAGTAAGAAAACTTTAAATTCTTGGGTAAAAATTCTAAAAGTGTGCAAAATGTGCAATCTCAACGGCGGCCATTTTGAATGTGCATCAAAATGGCTGGTTTAAAGCATTTATCAAGAACAAGATGTAGAATTAATTTGAAATTAATCTCAAGAAAATTAATGCAAAGTCTTTGTTTTTCTAGTTGGATTTAAACATTTGAGAGTGTTTCTTTGTTACAATCCATTAGACAGAAAAAAAAATCATTAAGTATTATCAAAAAAGTAGTTTTAAACCTAAATATCATAGTCTTTTACAGCTGAATAAAGGTGGCCATTCTGATCAGAGGTCAAATTTACTAAAGATACCACTGATAATTGTCTAACAAAATTGATATTGATGTATTTATGATCAAAATGTACCTTCCTACAACTGAAGTACGACATCTAGTATAAATATTTCAAAAATCACCTATGAGATATAAATATTATTCATGTTGCAGCCTAATCTTTAACCATCGATCACATATGATCGATTTCCTATGGGGCCGTCAGGAAAGGGTTAAAATGATTGAGCTTGTATTGGACATTCCTGCGCATAGTATCAATGTGGTTACGGTAATTTAAGTTTTTATCAATATGAAGATCTAGATAACGGTATGTGCTTACCTCCTCCATCTTTGCATTACCAATAGTAAAAGTAAAAGATGCATCCTCATCCCTGTTACATAATTAAGTATGCATCCATTGGGACTTCTTAACATTTATGGTTAATAGGTTGTTGTTACACCAGGATGTAATAACTTTTAGTTGTGATTGTAAATAATTCCTATCCCTATGATAGATTACCGTGTCGTCGGCATACAATTGTATACCACAGTTCACAATGGCGGGAATCTCATTTATATAAATTGAAAAAAGGGATGGGCCCAATATACTACCCTGGGGGACACCAAATACTATGGGTAACGTTGTAGATAGTTGGTTATTTAATTTTACACATTGAGTTCTATTATTCAAGTAACTATTGAACCAGTCAGTAGTTAGTCTTCCCAAGCCTAGTTCTTGTAATTTATTTATTAATAACGGATGTGAAACAGTATCAAAAGCCTTTTTTAGATCCAAGAAGATAATATATGGGTCCACCCCCTCATTAATATTGCTATATACGTCATGTAGAAATTCAGTAATCGCAGTAATGGTAGAGTGGTTTTTCCTGAACCCAGTTGACATGATGCCAATTTACCATTCAGTTCCATATAGGTCTGTAACCTCCCACGTATTACCTTTTCAAGCAATTTACCAGGTAGGGGTGTCAATGCAACTGGGCGCAGATCAGAAGCGAACTTTGGTTTATTTATTTTCGGAATAGGAGTTATCGTACTTAATTTCCAGCTGTCTGGAAATTTCTGAGTTCTTAAGGAGCAATTCATTATTGATAAAAGTCTCGCCAATTGTGCTTGAAATGCATGCTTGATAACTAACGTCTTAACGTTTGGAATTGCAGCAGATTTGTTCACGTTAATTTGATTTACTAATTTACTAAGTTCATCCTGAGTAATGTCTTCAAGCACTAGTTCATGGTTGGCTTCAATCAATATATTTGGGACATTCCTATCATTTCTGGGCAAGGCAGATGAACCACACTTCTTTGCTAATACTGATCCAATATTAGCAAAATATTCATTTATGTGGGGAGCAAGATCATCTCCGGTATACTCAATGTCAGTACCTTCTTGGACAAGGGAAGTTATGCAACTATGTTGAGAGTTAGATAATAGTTCATTTATTTGTCGCCAAAATTTTTTGGGTGAGTGTTTGTTTTTCTCAAATTCGATTTTAATATAATTTGATTTAGCTATCTTTATATCAAGATTTAGTCTATTACGTGCCACCTTAGCAATTTCCCAGTCAGTAGCTCTTCTTGTTCGCCTTGCTGTTCGAAATAACTTATCTCTCTCCCTCATCCTCAGGATAAGGTTATTTGTAAGCCAGTGAGGTTTCTTATCTACCACTGTTATTGCCTTAATAGGGCAAATAATATCTAGGGCCCTTACTACATTTCCATAAAATATCTCCCATTTAATGTCCGGGTCCATACTGCCATCAAAAAGGTCCCAACTTGAATTTTCTAATAATCTACTGAATACTCCTTCATTATATTTCATGTAGGACCGTCCATTCACTTGTCTTTTAGGCAAGTGGTTTTTGTCTTTCTTCTTTATAAAGAAGACAGGGAGATGATCACTAACATTATAGTTTAATGTCCCCGCCATGGCACAGTCATTAAGATCTGAAAAAATCAGATCAATTACAGTTTTTGTTGATTGAGTGATTCGGGTATATGTCTCGATATGTTGAGTCAAGAGAAATTTCTTTTCCAGTTCAACTAACTTGCGTCCTGTTATCCAATTTCTTTTCCCCTCAGCCCTATGACGTTTTAGATAATAAGATTAAGTTATTTGTTGCAAATAATTGCATTCCAAATGTCTTTTTAAGAAATCTTTATTTCAACATTTGAAAATAACATCTTTTTTTGTGACGTCACACACATATTTGTGTTTTCCATGGGATCAGAGCAGTGAGATGTATCTTTGAAGTAAACGATGCTTTTCTTAACAATGAATGTATCAGTGGCATTAAAACTTGGTATACTTCTGAATTAGCATTTCATCTAATGTACAAAGGGTACAACAATCAGAATTCAAATTTCACTGGCCCCTCCAGGGTGCCCATGCTCTTTAAAAAATCAATTTAAGACCTAAGTTTGGCAAATTTAAGAATAATTTTGAACCAGGTTAAGAAACATTAACGGTTAAGAAAAATTGCAGAACGTCGACATAACGACCGTCAGCAAAATGTACCAATTTTACTTGTCCTATCATTTTCATTTCCCAATCACATTAATCTAAGACATTTTTAAGACATCCTGAAAAAAAAAGTAAAATTTAAGATTTTTTTGAGGCCCTAAAGTTTAGAAAGTCAATTTAAGACCTTTTAAGACCTCCTAAGACTTGTGTAGGCACCTTGCCCCTCTCTTTAACCCTTTGCTGACGCAGTGTTGCCAACTTTTTGGAGGGTAGAACATACTAAGGTGGTCATGAGGCATGTCCCACTGATAGATTTTAAACTTTTGATGTTTAAATAGAACCAATTTAAGAATTTGTATTTTCAGGTTTGTTTAACCTCCAGCCAACCCTTCAGGGTTCTTTCCAGACTGCACAAGGTAATGCTTTTCAGCAAGTTTTAAACCACATGGGCGGTGACTGAAACTATCCAATGAGGTTCCTATTTGTAGCAGTGCGATCCAATGCCCTCTTTATAGTGCTGCCTCACCGAGATATCACATCACAAGCCCACATGATATCCCCCCCGAGTCATATTATTTTCAGGCCAATCACAGAGGTTTTATTGGTTAAGGTATGAAACTAGAAATCTGAAGATTGTCGACCAGAAACTGGCCGATGTTGCATTGGTGGTTTTTAAAATGTTATCCCCTTCCCCCTTCCCCCCCCCCACCCCACAGCCGTTTCCAGCTTCCCCCCCCCCCCCCCCCCCCCCGGTCCTGTTTGACAAATCAGCTCTCCAAGCTGATCACTGCAACACTGAATTACTTTACTCAGTAACCTCTCACCTGGAGGGAGAGTGTGACCAGTCTGACCACTGAGTGGTGTGGGGTGTGGATGGCCTCCCCACCCCCTCCCCCCTCCCCACCCCCTCCCCCCTCCCCATCCCCACCCAACAGACTGTTTCCAGCACCACCACCCCCACCACCACCACCCCACCCCACCCACATCCCCCCGGTCCTGTTTGACAAATCAGCTCTCCAAGCAGATCACTGCACCATTGAATTACTTTACTCAGTAACCTCTCTCCTGGTGGGAGAGTGTGACCAGCCTGACCACTGAGTGGTGTGGGGTGTGGATGACATACCTCTATATGGTCCCACCTCACCAGTCAGGCCAGAGAGGAGCCAGCTAAGGCCAAAAGTAGTTTGAATTTCTGTTTCTTTGTTCGCCCTTACTAAAATTGGAATTAAAATCAATTTGAAATGAAGATATGTTACATCATTTTGTAATGATAAATCAAATGCTTATCAATAAAAATAGTTCGAAAATTTACACTTTAAGAATTTGTCAGATATAACTACATGAGTACATTTATTGGAAACAACAATTTAATATTGTTTTCATGGCAACCTGGGGAGGTTGGAAGGCAGCTGTATCCCAGTAGTGTCCATTGGGCAGTGCAGCTGTCCCGGGCAGCTGTACACTCATTGGTCAACCTGATTGACCAATAGGACTCCCTCCTATACCACCGTCCGTGCACTCAATCAGCCGTGACCCTAGCGGTCTGCGCTGTATGGGGGGTGGGGGGTGGGGGGGGGGTGTGTGTGGGGGGTGGGGTGAGATATCGGGGTGAGATATCGGGGTGAGATATCGGGGTGAGATATCGGGGTGAGATATCGGGGTGAGATATCGGGGTGAGATATCGGGATGAGATATCGGGATGAGACATCGAGGTGAGACATCGGGGTGAGATATCGGGGTGAGATATCGGCGTGAGATATCGGTGTAAGATATCGGCGTAACCCTCAGCGTAACCCTCGGCCTACCCCTCTACCCCTTTCAACCCTTTCATCCCCTTACCCCAATACAAAAGCCCTACACCCCTATAGCCCTTGGAGCCCTCAGTAACCTCTCACCTGGTGGGTGAGTGTGACCAGCCTGACCACTGAGTGGTTTTGGATGTGGATGGCCTCCCCCCCCTCCCCCCCATACAGCGCAGACCGCCAGGGTCACGGCTGATTGAGTGCACGGACGGTGGTCAATCAGGTTGACCAATGAGTGTACAGCTGCCCTGCACTGCTGCATTCTCCCCACCACTCCCCCCTCCCCTCCCCCCCCCCATCCCACCCCACAGACGTTTCCAGCACCCCTCCCCCCTCCCCTATTTGACAAATCAGCTCTCCAAGCAGATCACTGCACCATTGAATTACTTTACTCAGTAACCTCTCACCTGGTGGGAGAGTGACCAGCCTGACCACTGAGTGGGGTGGGGTGTGAATGGCCTCTCTCCCCTCCCCCCCCTCGGGACCTCCCGCCCTCCTCCCATCCCCCCCCCCCCCTGGTCCTGTTTGACAAATCAGCCCTCCAAGCAGATCACTGCACCATTGAACTACTTTACTCAGTTATCTCTCACCTGGTGGGAGAGTGTGACCAGCCTGACCACTGAGTGGTGTGGGGTAGTGGATGGTCCCCCCCCTCCCCCCCCTCCCCACTGCCGTGATCCAGCCCATCCACTCAACTAACCCCCCCCCCCCCCCCCAACCACTAGCACAAGTCTACTCTGACTGTTGGCTGCTCCTAACAGTAGAAGTGGTGGTGGTGGTGGTGGTGGTGGTGCCCCCCCCCCCCCCCCCCCCCACATCCCACCTCTCACCAGTCAGGCCAGAGAGGAGCCAGTTAAGGCCAAAAGTAGTTTTGATTTCTGTTTCTTTGTTTGCCCTTACTAAAATTGGAATTAAAATCAATTTGAAATGAAGATATTTTACATAATTAAGTTATGATAAATCAAATGCGTATTGATAAAAATAGTTTGAACATTTATACTTTAAGTATTTGTCAGATATAAATACAAGAGTACATTTATTGGAAACAACAAATTAATATTGTTTTCAGGGCAACCTGGGCTTTCCAGTCTCTTAAACCTGACACACCTCTATATATAGGACCCATGGGCAGTGGATGTCTTGTCCCTCCTACCTCTACCACCAGTGACCAATGAGAAGACACTGTGTGGAGGCCCCACAGTCTGACCACCACTGGGGGTCAGAGAGGGCACACCAATTAAACAATTACACGGTCCACTGGTCCACAACAATAGACCCACTTCAAAAATGGACCTATACCTTTGTTGCGTTGGTTACTTAATACCTATATGATCTATACTTATATGTACCAACGCAACAAAAATGGAGGGTTTTAATGATATCTATAGATAATACAGATCCGGTGCCCTAAGTTACGGACATGTTCTTTTAAATACCAAAATCGTGGAGATGTCCGTGACTTTCACAGAGAGTTGGCAACACTGCTGACGGCACTAAAACAGATTTTCTTAAATGGAAAGTGTAATAGAGCTTCCGTTTTCAAATACTGAGTTATCAAATCTGTTTATGATAAAGTCTATTACTATTGTGCAATTCTTTATCAAATGATTTAGAAAATATGCTATCTTTGAATTTGGTTGCCATGGTAACCATAGTTCATTTTTGGTAGAAGTCAAATTTCTAAAATAATCACTATTTTAGCCCTGATTTCATAAGAGATGAGGAAAACAAGAAGTCTCCCTATTGTCTGCACCACTGCCCTTGGGTCCGGTATCTGCAGTGGCTTGAAATAGCGTCGGGAGGTGGGGGGGGGGGGGGGGGGGGGACCAATGATCTGTAATGCCATGCACAGACCAGTGGACCAATGTGGGTCTGGGGTAAGGGGGAGGGGGAAGGGGGGGGGTGAGGTGGAAGGGAGGAGGGGGTGAGGGCGATGATCCCCAAGTAGGTATAGGACGTTAGATCACTGACTCAGCCCAAGGTCCAGTCGGGGGCCGAGTCTGTGGAATGAGGGCCACCTTCCCTTTGTTAATTCATACTCTACCATGGATATCTGAATCCAGCTCAAAATCTTGATCTATTTAAAAAAGAAAAAGAAATTGTCAAAATTGATCCACTAGAGCCCAAATAATTACAATTTCCATTGCAGAGATGTTGTTTATGTTTGGGTAACTGAATTATTGTTGGGCTATTTCTAAATTATGTTTGTTCATCTGCTCGTTGTATTAAATGATGATGATTTCCTTACAGTCTTGTCCTTTATTATATTGGTTTATTTAAATAAATAGCGAGTTGTAGCTAGTTCTTTGTTACATGTAGTCTTTTATCCTTTCCACTTTAAACTGACTCTAGCTTTACTTCAATAAAAGATTGTTCAATGATGTCATAGAGAAATCTTCAAGTCCACACAAAGAATACTCGATGACAGATGTTAATACAGTTTTTTATAGTTATTGCTAGACGTACACAAATGCTCCTCGTTGTCTCCTACAAGAATCCATCCACAAACAAGTCATTAGCAAGAATCTTATTGAATAGTATGGACGAGTTTACCAAGTCTGTGTTTGATGTTCCCTGAACATACCACTCCAGAGAATGGGCTCATAACGTTCTCACATGAGCCAATGCTTATCCCCTCGAATGCTCTATGACCACCATCTATAAGATTGAGCTCAAATTTCAGCTATGTCCACTTGTACACCTTTGCCAGCCTACCCTTGATGTTATATATGTCCACTATCCAGCTCCCATCCATTCTTCATAATGGTTGATATATTCTGCATGTTCCCCTATAGCGTTCTGCCCCTTGCAGGGGTCATTTCAGCCTTTGGCAAAAGTATAGGATTTTATTTTAGCAAGAATATAAGAAAATATAGGAGGTTTTAGGGCAAAAGTATAAGAAAATATAGGAATTTTCAACGAATCTTTTTCAAAGATATTTTTTGATTATAATAGATACAGACATTTGGTATCAGTTTACAGACTAACTTCAATTAAGAAATTAGTGGAATAAAAACAATACAGATACTTCAGAAGTGGTACCTACCCAGAAATTATTTTTGTTCAATACACTACCTTGACCGGTAACATTCAAATCAATTACTTCACTTGTAAGTGGGCGGCGAAGCCACACTTGGGGAAGGGAGGGCATGGAAGGGGTTCCCCCCCAAATTTAAAAAAAAAACAACCTCTCTTTCATACCAGCTGAGGCATTCTGAGGTACCCTAGGGACCTCAAGGGACAATAGGTTTTTTCTAACATTTTCAATTTGTTTATACATTCTTCCAGGGGATGGGAAGTGGGAGTGTATGTGTTTGTTTGTTTGGTGGGTGAGTTTAATGTCCGGCCAACCCTTTAGGGTTCTTTTACCAGACTGCACAAGGTTAAGCTATTCAGCTAGTTTTACGCCACAAGGGCGGTGATTGACTCTATGATATAGTTTAGGAGAAACCCGCCACCGGGTTCCATACCCTACTCTTTGCAAAGAGTGGCAAGGGGTCTATAATGTGCAATGTCCCATAGAAAGCACACTACACAGCCGGCCTTTGATGACTCTGTTGGGGGCACAGGGTTCCCCTTTTAGTCGCCTTCTATGACAAGCAGGGGATACTGAGGAAACATTCTTCCCAGGGAGCTCCAACAGGAGCCCCCACCCCAGTCCCCCACGGAGTGGAGTGTATGTGGGTGGGGAGGGTATGGGAGGGGTTGCCGCTCCCATTTGGGGTTGGGGTTGGGGGTGGGGGTGGGGGGTTTACGGTGGCCACTCCAGAAAACTTTGAAAAACACATTCATTCATACAACCTGATGCATTCTGAGGTACCTTAGTGACCTAAGGGGACAATAGTTTTTTTAACCAACATTTTCAATTTGCATATATACATTCTCCCAGGGAATAGGAGAGCTAGGAGTGAGACCATATGTGGGTTGGAAGGGTATGGGTGGGGAGGGTATGGACTACCTCCAGAAGATTTTGAGAAGATAACCTCTCATACATGCAATCTGAGGCATTCTGAGGTACCTTGGTGATCTTAAGGGATAAGTTTCAATTTTGCATAATAACATCCATTCTTCCAGGGAATGCACATGGGAGCTGGGAAGCAAAGGGCCGGAAGGGGAGACACATGGTCAGGAGAGGAAAGAAAGGACTGGGAAGGGAAAGAAAGGGCTGGGAGAGGAAAGAGATAGCCAGGAAGGGAAAGAAAGGGCTGGGAGGGGACCCATAGGCATCACCTAAGTAGTCAATGTGTTGGTAGAGGGTAAGCTCATATTATTTGTATCGGCCCAGTTTGTCAACAAGCTTTGGTGGTCAATGTTTATGGAGCAATTCAAAAGAAAAATAGAAAAAAGGAAATGGAAAGGAAAAAACAAGAAGGCCAACCCGGTGCTTTAAGAGCAAAACTCCCCGAGAGGCGATCCACCATATTTATAAGCAGCAGTGGTCAGGAATTGGCAGTGGAAACTTCAAAGGGGCATGAGGAGGTGGCAGTGGACAGGTGGAAGCAGCAGGGGACACTAGTGAGCAGAAGCGGATAAGGGGAGCAGGCAGGGGACAGGGGAAGGGATTTGAGGGAAGGGAAAGGGGAGCTGCCAAATTAACCAAATAATAAATTAAGCTTTATGATTTTTATCTTGCCTTTCAATTATCATGATTATGTCGATATTTTTGAGAACTAAACAAATTGTTTTATTATTTACTTAACACCTGTTCCTTGTTAATTTTAGGTGATTTCATAACGTACATACTTTGAAAACTTAAATAAAATTCACTATTTCTTTGTTTTTCTTTTAGACGAACATGAATAGGCCCATGTGCATGCAAATTGTTGCATTAATGGCGTTGTCTTGAGCAAATAGATGCCAGCTTAGTGCATTTCCCAAAGAATCTTCCTTTGTCAGCGGCCTCCATTCCCATTTTTGTTGGGGGGGAGGGGGAGGGGGGCTGACGGTGAAGCAAAATTCAGCCAGAACATTCCCAAAACATGATTGAATGCCTTGCCCCACTTGTCAAGCACCGCACTGAAGCTCCGGTGGCCCATTGGAACAAATATACCCCCCTCCAATCTGAACCCCCGACCACCAGTTTCGCAGTAACGTAGGGGTACTCCCCCAACCCCCCGGGTGAGGAGGGTGTGTGTGTTAGGATTGCATTTTGGGATAGGGTTCTAGCCTGATCCCCCCCCCCCAACATGTTTGGCAGAAACACCCCCTCCCTCTCTCTCTCAACCCCCCATATTTTTGGGTTATTCTCGGGGGAGAGTCCTAGTCTAAACTACCTTCCCCCTCCCAACCTCTTTTGCAGATTCTCATATGAGAATACCCCTACATTTTGGGAGAGAGTCCCAGTCTGAACCCACCTCCCCACCTTAGCAGAAACTTGTGTATGATGTATGGTAGTATTAGTATTGTTTCACCTTTTGATTCACCAGTAAGATATAAGATTGTATACTAATTTCATTATCATTTTTTTTACATCTCGTTATTCTTTGTCGTCATGATATGTCGAATGTAAGTATTCTGCATACCTAAGCTCCCACATTATTGTAAAACCATATGACTGTAAGTGGGGGCGATGGGAAGACCGACTGGGAGAAAGCCTCTCACCGGCCTGGGGTGCGTTCCAAAGTTCCGACCGTTTCACAGTGCAAATAATTGCGGAGATGTGTCAAGGTTACGGCCAGATGTTGCAAGGTCGTTAGCTACGGAGAGCATCTACTCCATATCTCTTTGAGGGCTAAAATACACAGGGGTACATTATACCATGAGGGGAATACCTACCACCTATGAAGTAAATAGTAAATGAAGGTTTCATGCATCTTACATGATCTAATTGATCTTAGAGGTGTACCCAAAATTAGATTATGTAATTAGCCATCTTTAGGTATATAATTTGTGAGTCAGTTTCACTATTTATTCAATATAATAGTGCATAAAACTAGACATCATAAGATTTTCAGCCGGAGACGGGCCGATGTTGTGAAAGTGAGGCAGAAACACATAGGCATAGTGCAATTGTCCGAATGGGCCGCCCAAGTGATCAGCCCCTGAGTCAACCACGACACCTGCACTGCCCCCCCCCCCCCAAACACACACCAGACGAGATCTATACAGGGCTTGACAAATCGTTTTTTTACCTGGTTGCCCACTGAAGTATTTAGTGGTAGCCCGAGATTTAAAAGGAATATCTGCCAAGATAATGTATATACATACAACATGCTATAACAAACATGAATCTAATGAAAAAAAGGGAATACAATGTATATGTTATACGTAATAACAGATTAATCAAAAGTTTTTTTTCATTACATCTTATTCTGTGCAAATCCTCGGTGAACAGCTTCTAAAACTGTACACCAAGGAATCTATTTTCCCCAAGTATGGCCTAGGCCGTCGCACAACACCTGCCGTACTTGGGTTTGCACAGAGAACGGCTTGATGCAGGGCCGTACTTTGTGGGGCACAAATACACTGCTATATGATTAAAGGTTTAAAAAAATGTCCACCATACATGTGCACATATTTTTAAATTGCTGCAAAATTATTATTCTCGGACACTGTGTAAAGGTAAGGAAATTCTCTAAATTAACTTCATGGATTTAATGATATGATATTATTTAAAGATACTTTTTATCATTGATTCTGGTATAGTGGTAGGCATGCTAGTCAATATTGGAAAAACATATCATTGTGCTTTCATAATCATACCCAAACTAATCAAGTACAATCTAGTAAATCTCAATGTAAACGTTGTGCACTTTGTTCAAGGAAAAAATATATTTGAAAGCTGATATCGTATTTAATAACCTCGATACACAAATGCAATTTTAAGCTTATATATGTCGTACTCATTTGGAGAAAAATACTGGATTTATTTAGATTTCTTAGTAGAAAATATCTTGGTTGCCCGTCGGGCAACCAGTCCCATAAATCTGGTTGCTCGGCACCTTTTTCTGGTTGTCCCGGGCGTCCGGACATCCGATTTGTCAAGCCCTGGTCTATAGGCAGCCCAGACCACGACTCTCCTACCCACTCACCTCTCACATACCCCCACCCTGTCCTGCTTACTGACTGGTTTGGCGTGTTTTGTGCCGTACCGACAGCCAGGGTAATTTTCACGGCGAAAACCAGTCTCTGGTGATCGAATCTATGAGATAATGGTGACAGGGCAGGCAAATAGCAGGGGATCAAAACCTAGCAATCATTTTTGCTGTACCTCATCCCTTAGTGAACCAAAGACTGACCAGTAGAAATCAGTGCATGTGAATACATCGTTTGAAAATTGGGAAATCAGTATGTCCGAAATATTTAATTTAGCTAGGGAGTGAAATCAGTGTATAATCAGTACCATTCCAGTAGCTCATTTAAAATATTTTGGACATACTGATATAGGAAGTATGCTCTGTCGTTTGGTCTGGGGAAGCACAGGGCTGGGAAGGGAGGCACAGGGCCGACAGGAGAAGTATAGGGCCGATAGGAAAAGCATGGGGCCGGCAGGGGAAGCATAGGACCGACAGGGGAAGCATAGGATGAGTATGGATCTAGCATAGGTCTACCAGCTTTCACAGGTCGGCCCCCATCCAACACATAATTAAGGTCTACCAGCCCTCACAGGTCGTCCCTCCTCCCCTATAACACGTACCAAAGGTCTACCAGCCCTCACAGGTCGGCCCCCCTCCTCTATAACACATACCATAGGTCTCCCAGCCCTCACTGGTCGCCCCCCTCCCTTTTCCTCTTCTTTTCCTTTCTCTTCCCTCGCCCTCTTTTTTTTTTTGTTTTTGTTTTGGGGGGGGGGGGGGGGGGGACTTGTATGTGGACGCCCGTATGTGGACTTGTGGGCCCCTGGTTGTTGTTGTTGTTGTTGTTGTTGTTGGGGGGGGGGGGGGGGGGCAGTCTCAGCGCTGTCAGAGTGGCTTTCCCAGTACGGCACTCTCCCAACATATGTAGCCAACACTCTCCTATGGGAAATTGCAGAATTCTGCTTGGAGAGTTTCCAACCTTGGGCCCTGTTGGTACTGGAGTTAAGTGTCAACAGGGTCATTAAGGGGGCGACCACAGGCCTTATCTGATGATCTATGTGAAGGGTCGCCGAGGCAGACAGTGGCAGCGGTGCCTGGGGGGGTTGAATGGAGGCGGCATTTCAAAGAGATGCTGCTCATGCTGTATAGATTAAAAGAACAGCCCAGGAGAATACAACAGAAAACTGTATAACCAACCTTTAAAAACCTATTTTTAACAATTTTTTTCTATTTTCTGTAAAAAAAAAAAAAAAGGGGTGTGAAATTGAGGTCCTACAAATTCGTGTTTTAATGAAAAAAGGGTCCTTTTTTGGTCAAAAAGTCCGCAAAAAGGATATGTTTTTTTAGATTGAAGAACACTGATGGGTTCCCACCGTGCGGTGCACGTATTAGGTTGAGTAGGGGTACCGGGGGGACGTGCAACTTTTGTGGACTGACTCTCATAATTAGGACAATGGAAAATACGTCACAACATAGGCCTAATTATGTCAAAATCTTAAACGACCTTAACATGTTATAAAATTAAATGTAAGCAATTAACTGTTTAAGTTCTTAGCCGAGTTGTTGAAGTGAAAAGTATTGAAAAACTTACACCCTGGCGTGATTTGAAAGTTATTATCAGAGTAGTTGAAATGAATTTTTTTTGTGGAAAACTTACACCCCACCTCTACCATGGAAGGGGACCAAGGCCCGCCACCCAGCTGGGTGTTATCATCTTCCCCATCCAAGGATCCTACAGGGGCTCCTACCATCGCTGCCGCTCACTTGTTGCATGGAGTCTATAGAGTTTCCCTTAAGTATAATCAGGAAAGTGGTCCAGCCTCCCTCCAGGGGGTGCATGGGGTTTATTTTTATTAACCTGATTTTTTTTAGGGGATGTCGAAATTAAGAAATAGCCATGTCCCCTATCACTATATTTAGAATTTTCATGTCGATTTTAGGAATTGTCCATGTCCCATGTTGAATTTAAGAAAAAGCCTATGTCATGTCGCTGATATTTTTCTTCATGTCACTAAGCCTTATGTCGCATGTCGATTTTAAGAAAAGGCCATGTTGCCATGGCGAATTTAGGGATCTAGGGCCCCATGTTGTCAATGCATCTAGACTGGGGGCACATGTTGGAGGGGGCCCGAGGAGGAGTGATAGGGGGACCATATGGCTTCAAAGGAGCCGGTGGTGAAAGCCCTGTAGCACGTGCCCTTCAGATCACAGAAAAGTAGAATGGAAAACTGTGTAACCAACCTTTAAAACCCTATTTTAATACACTAACAATTAACATATATTGAAGGTATGCTAAATTATTATGGTTCAAATGTTTTCCTATCAACTGATAGAGTTAGTAAGGTAAATAAATAATAAATAATTAATGCAATTACAACAATACAAATTTGTGACTGGTGAACTGAGCAGTTGTGAGCCATGGGGTCAGATATCTGATGCCGTCGCCGATAGACCACAGTGAAACACCGCGGTTTTAACGACGTCGTTAACTCCAGATAACGACTACTTAACTCATGAGTCACCTCCTGTTGCAGTATACACTTCAAAGGAGGGTAGGCACGTGCCACTCAGATCAAAAGAACCGCACAGAAGAGAACACAGAAAAATGTATAACCAACCTTTAAAAACCTATTTTTAAGAAACTAATAATTATCATAGATTGAAGGTACGCTTAATTATTAAGGTTCAAATGTTTTCTGATCTACTTAAAGAACTAGCAAGGTCAATGAATAAGGGGAACAACCCTCGGAATTGCATGGAAAATAAGGCAAAATGTATAGGATTCTTAAGGCGAAAAACTGTCTCGTACGTCATAGCTCCGTTTTCTGAAGTGTTGAGCAGTGAGAGGCTCCCGGGGGATCGCCTCTTAAAAACAACAAGGACACAGGTAGATTAATCAGAGGAAAAGATCGGTTAAAAAACTGAAAAGCTCCGGGTTATTTGTCTTCTTTTTCTATATTTGATAGAAATTGTTGAAGATATATGCTGATAGAAATACGAATTATCGAGCGAATTATCGATCGAACTAAACAAAAAGATGCGCATGTGAGCCCGCCGCCATTCTCCTCTATTATCGTTCACCTACACGCAGAGTTAACTAACCTTCTCTTCGATGCCGATCGTAAATATCGACATAATTCTTCATTTTCTCTCGACCTAGACTGCCTCCTACTATATAAAATCCATAATGTATACTCCATAAGGCTTGACGATGCCAATTTAAGGCGTAAGAAGCTATCATTCGTGGAGGATGGCTACACGTGTCCTGACCAGGACGCGCCATCTTGGCGTCTGCCTGAGGTGGGCGGTAAATGTCAATGCGCGAGATGCGCTTCGCCCGGAAGGTATTGCGCATGGAAAATAGTGCGAAGAATTTCTTTATTTTCTGGTTTATGTCGATTCCTTCTTCCTGAGATACAGTGGCAACATCAATAAGATATCGACATGAACCTCTATGGCGCTTAAAGTCAACTGAAATGTGCGGGAAATAGGCGAAATAGGGGTCCAATCCCGGCCGACTTTACGATCGGCCACCGGAACCCGCCTTGCTCGGCGTCATCACCCTCATTAACATAATCACACTACACGACACATCCCGAACGCTATAGGCCTTTGAATGCTGAAGCGGCGATATCATACAGGTTGACCGCTGTCATTCTCCTTCCCGATTTCGGCTAATGCTATCTCAATGGTTCAATTTCTGGTATATACTTTATAAAGGGAATGTACTGCCAACCGGAAGCAGGTCCAAATTTGCCATCTTGTTTCCGCTGGTGGTGTTATCGTTCAATGGCGTTTCCCGCCTAAATGACCAAGACAACACTCCGGGCGTGACCGATCCCGAATGATCGGACAGCCCCCGATATCAATATATTATGAATATATTATTCTGATATTCAAATCATTTCTGCCTGAAAAGTTTCCTTGTAATTCTTGCATAAACTTTGATCGGCACAGCCACCCAACCCCAATTTTAGGGTTTCTTACATTGAATTTTGGAAGGAAAGGTGGAACTTTTGGAAAAATCTCCTTTGTGGAGGGGTTGCCCACCAACACCTCCCCCCCTTGTATACGTGCCTGGACCCTAATCCTTCACTGTTGAGGTTGGTTGACCAGTGGATAGCAGCCAATCCATAGGGCTGGGAGGAGACTCACTGGGCCAGGAGGGGAAGGAAAGGACCGGGAGGGAAACCCACGGGGCCGGGAGGGGAAAGAAAGAGGCACATCTTCCTCTTTCCTCTTTCCTCCCCCCCCCCCTCCCAGATCCAGCAGGGAATATCAACAAATAGAATCATACATCAAACCAAGGAATCAAACTATTAAAGGAGATGTGACATCATGTTGGACCTACTTTAAAGACTTTTAGGATATGCACTAGTAGCCACACCCCAAAACATTTCTCATGAGATTTTGTGATAAGTTTCTGATTGATTTCTCAAAATATTGCAATCATGCACAGTAAATCAGACTTTTCTGAGATAAAAATAAAGGAAATATAACAATTTTTGGCAATATATGGGAAAATATAGAAGTGCAAAAAAATATGGGAAAAGATAGGAAATATAGGAAAATATAGGAACTTTATGGCCCCTGCCCTTATAAACTAGCTATCACCTGTACCTACTGTGGTTCAGAAAGTATACCCATTACCGTTATCTGGACATTCACATTTATGTCAGTCTTCCTCACTGTTTTGGAATTCATCCCTTAGATCTAACCTTCTATAGTTCGCAGTGACAACTCGATCCTTTCTAGATCTATCTACATTGGAATGATTAGTTCTTGCATAACATTCTCAAATCAGTCGGAGATACACAACATCCTCATATCTTCAGGGGTACATAATGCCCTCCCACGTCTCACGGCAAAGACCTACTCTTATTCTAATAATTCTACCTGTCCATTTTTAGCTGTGGATTTCGTTAGTTCTTATAGCGTCCCCTCAGGGGCAACACTACCATGATCAGTGCTTACTGCTCCCACCTATGCATATGACACATTACATTTCTACTTGGCGTCTTCCTGATATATATATATATATATATATATATATATATATATATATATATATATATATATATAATAGTGCGTTTGACAAACAACGAGGCAACAACGTGCGACGTTCTGAAGCTATAGTGAAGTATTTTCTCTCTTATTGTGTCATTTTCAATGTATTTACACAAAATGTTTTTTTTTACCAACAAGGAGCAAGGAATGTCTGAACGAAACCATATTTTGTCAGGAAAATGTTGGAATTCATGTAAAAGTCCAGTAAACACAGCATCCATAAGTCCGTGGCAATGGCTGCATATCTGTTGCATATCTGCTGGCGCACCATGTCAGCTGGCACACCCTGGCGTGCCGCTGGCTGGCTGGAAATAGCCTTGACAGGTTCACAAATTTGAAAACTCAGGTATTTCCCATAGAAACCTATAGTAAAGATCATAAATTTTCTAATCCCCAAACTAGAAAAACCAAAAGGTAAATCTTAATTTCCTTCTGGCAATGTATTCCTGATGTATCAAATAAAATTCTGAGGGGGTATGAAATAAACCACTGGAATTTAGAATCCTACCAAACAGGGAGTGGGGGTGTATTTTTGAAAGACAGAAGAGCCATAAGCCAAGTGGAGAGTTAATGTTATAAAATACTGTTTTGTATATAGAAGAAAAGATCCAAGACACAGCTCCCTTTTTGATAATGTTGTGCAATTGTGGTTATAATTTGATTGACATTGGTGACATCTAACATTAGCAGTAAGTAAGTCATCTTGGGTTTTAACAATATCATTTAAAATTCGCATTCTTAATTCTACACTTACATAAGCAAGTCAAATTTACCTCCACAGCTAGATAATTCTTGCTGTTTACTTGGTATAGTCAACATTTAAAAAAAAAATGTAATTGTGCAATTAAAACAATGCAATTTTCACAAATCATGCTTAAAACACCTTTGTCGATTCTTACACCACGAACCCTACTTGTTGGATGGGGATTGAAGACAAGACAAAAGGGACAGAGGAACTGGAGACACTACTATTGCAAATATACTTAATATATATCTTTATATCTGCCACCATTGTTCAATTTTAGATACAGGAATCACATTTTTTCATTAGCAACCAATATATAATTAAAACTTGTAAGTTTTCAATTCCCTTACAAAAAGAAATTTGATTTGTCAGAACCTACCTCAATAGTAAACTTTTTCCGCCTGAGTTTGAAGGCTAAGTCCATCGTATCTGGCATGTGACTTGCGAGTGAGTTGAGGCGAGGAAGCTTCAATAGATGAAGCAAGCCTTGAAAAGAACATAACAACATTGTAAATAACATTTACGAGTATGTGTTTGTCCATGTGCACACACACACATGCACGCACACAAATACAAATAATTTGTTTTAACGTTTTTAGGGGTGCTTTATTTTGGTCAACTCTGAATTCAAGTGGCTGGTCAAACTAACTACATATCAGATCAATCCAATCTTGATTTAAGCAGGTCTTTTTTTCTGCTCTGAATTTAAGTCCCCACTCAAGCCAGACCAACAATACCATTGTTGTTTTGATCTCATTTGGTATCTTATAGATACCCATGAGGCAGTGCGAATTATGACTTGACAAAAGTTTAGATTAGACATAATATTTTCTCTGACAAAAAAGATCTCTATTAAGGATTGAAAAGGGGTCCTTGTGAGACCTGATAAGACTTTATCTCATAGAAAAATAATAATTATGATGTATTTTCATGAACACGTAAAAAAAGAAAGGAACAAATTATCATTTTGCACAAAGGTAGAGAGTAAATCACTTTGCGCATGAAATTAGTTGTATACCAATATAATGAAGAGAACGTCACCAGTTGTAAATAAGGGAATTAAAGAAAGTATTCCAAATTACAGGAATTATTATATCATATTGCACAAAGGTAGAAATTAACTCATTTACTTTGCGCATGATAATTGAAATAGTGTAAAGGTCACCAGTTGAATACAAGAGGATAATAAGAATTCTTCCAAATTACTTTGCTGGTAGGTGTAAATATACCTGATGGCAATGCTCAGCAGGGTACACCTCCCAACAGGCGTCGATGCCTGGGGTAACTAGAAATCTGAAGATTGTCGGCCAGAAACTGGCCGATGTTGCGTTGGTGGTGTTTAAATGTTATACTAGAAATCTGAAGATTGTCGGCCAGAACCCCCCCCCCCCCCCACCTCTTCTCCTCCTCCCCCTAGCCGGCCTCGCACACCGCCCCGGCCGGTCACCCCCCCACAACATCCCACCCCACCCCACCTCTCCTCCTCCTCCCCCTACCTACACTGGATGCCGTGGTATGCTCACACAAGAAGTCCCCCGACTGTCCAGACCCCTTCCCTTAGATTAGAAGACCAAATCTTTTAAAGTCTTACTACATAAAACATTATAACTTAGTTGTTCATATTTTGAAAACTGAGAAAAATTCCTGACAAGCTTATCCTGCGCCAAAGGCAATACTAAGGCAATAAGTAGAATAGAATAGACTCATATAAGCATCATAATTATATTGATGAACATATATATATACAATGCATTCAAACAGTGAGCTTCATGCCGTAGCTGAGATCAGCATTAACATTATAGCTAAGTTAAGCATCTGAATATAGTCAACTCATTGCTAACTTACCAAAGTCCAGTTATTTCTATATTGTCTGTTTAAAGTCGAATAAAGTATCTTTGTCCTGTACAAATACTGCCAATTTGTTCTGCAAATGACAATTGATACTTAATGTTCCCCAAACCTTTCCCAGTTGCTGTCCCCCAGCGTCCAACCCTATTTGCGAGTGCTACCCCCACTACCCCTCGCTTCTGATTGCTACGAAATCATGATTTCACGGAGACCCGACTGGAGGGGAAAGCATCGATGTTTGTAAAGTATGTGCGACCCTCTTGAAAAAAGAGAGCACCAGGACCGTCTGCGCGACTTTCACACTTATGAGGAGGGGGCGGGGTTTACCCACCCCAGCCGATAGGTCATGAATATTAATGAGTTCGCGATGACGTCACGGACGGCGCAGATACGCAACACGCATCCACTTGCAGAGGGACCAGACTTCCCCCTACCCCACCTCGCAGACCGCCCCGGCCGGTCACCCCCCTCCCCCCTCTCCTCCTCCTCCCCCCAGCCGGCCTCGCACACTGCCCCAGCCGGTCACCCCCTCCCCCCTCTCCTCCTCCTCCCCCTACCCGGCCTCGCCAGCCATTGACATACCTCTATATATAGGACCCACGGACACAGGGCCACCATAAAAAAAATTGTTTCCTGTGGACCGGGTGGCCAAAATAACGGCCACTTGGGCGGGCGGGATTTTTTTTTTTTTTTCCCATCAACAAGCCACCATCATTTATGACAACGTATCGTATCATATATCAAATGAAAGGATATTTTGGTTTCTTTCTTATGGTAAAAGTAAATATGAGCTCCAATTAGCTAGTAGCATGACGTTTGACAGCTTTTAAATGATATAGCTTCCGTACATCCGTGTATTGCTTGATAAATATACATTTCTCTGCCCGCAAGGCCCAATCTTCAAATTTAAAGATTATAATCTAGACATAGTTAATGTTGATTTTTAGGAGGTAGATTTATATAATCAGTCTATACTATGGACATTTCATAGTTATGGTTTAATTCAAACGTAAGGTTAAAGAAAGCAGGAAAATCTGTATGTACATTCCCTAACATCCATGAATCCGTCTGGAAAGAACCTTGTGTTTACATAATATCGGCATACGTGAATTCATATTTGACATTTTTATAGTTTATAATTTAAACGCTATGAGAGGTGAAGTTATAAGAAAGAGGAATTCCGTACATCTGTGCATTTCCGTACATCTGTGAAATATCCCTAGTTTGTACACCACGGATAATATTTTCCAGAATTTTTTGAAAAAAAAAAAAAAAAAAAAAAAAAAAAATCCGCCCGACTCGTCCTAACAAGAGAAGGCATGTTTTTCAGTCCTTTGGACTGAAAAACCTTGCTTTTGTGGCGAGAAATAGTCACCTTTACTCATTAATATTCCCTTAGGTATACCTTGAGCCTGGACCACTCGGACCCCCCCCCCCCCACCCCACCCCTTCCGCCCGACACCCCCCCCCCCCCCCCCCCTCCTAGCACCTTCACCTTCGCAGAAACCACTATGCCCAGACCGCTCTGGTGATCCAGACATGTGGAGGGGGCTGGAAGGGGGAGGGGCGGGGCCAATACCACCCTAACCTGTCAATCAGGGCCAACCAGGCATGAAGCCTTGACCAATCATGGGTGGAGGCGGAGGGGCAGGGGCAGGGTGGAGGGGAGAGGTGGAGGGGCTGGGGCAGGGTGGAGGGGAGAGGGTTGAGGGGTCCAATTAGCACCAATTTCATGCCTATTGACTTTACACAATAGAAAAACCTCCGACAGTAAGGCTTTTGGGGCGTGTTCCACCAATAACCACTAGATGGCGCCCCAAAAGCAAAAATTAGACCCAGTCGGACGGTCGACCGGAAACAATGTTTTTTTTTAGTCTGGCCCTGGATGTCAATCACTGATACTTGTCCCTCCTACCTCTACCACCAGTGACCAATGAGAAGACACTGAGTGGAGGCACCACAGTCTGACCACCACTGGGGGTCAGAGAGGGCACACCAATTAAACAATTACACGGTCCACTGGTCCACAACAATAGACCCACTTCAAAAATGGACCTATACCTTGGTTGCGTTGGTTACTTAATACCTATATGATATATACTTATATGTACCAACGCAACAAAAATCAATACCAGACTGCTATAAGAAGCTGGAACGCAGTGTAAGGGCAGAGAGAAATCATTAACGTTTGGACAATACGGATCGAGAGATTCGAGGGGTTTTAGATAGCTACACAATCACAGGGACATCTGGTGACTTACACGGTACTACCGCACTACGGCTGGAGGTGAGACTAGGCGGACTCCGAGGAGAAAGCTTACTCTACACTGAATTGGAATTGTAACACCTAGGAACTTATCATCTCTTCACTGGCAATTGTACGCATCACCTTATCCACCAATAAACTTACCCTACTGCCAAGCGTTGTTCATGTTATGGATTGAGCGCCCATCTCGTGGACTCACTTACCACTCGACTAGCACCCATTAGGAATAATATTAATGACAGTGATTATCTCGGACAATGCACTATAACTATAATTAACCATAAACATACAATAGCGTTCAATATAGTATAAAGGAAGCATGAGCTGCTGGTAGGTGTTTGTTTGTTGGGGTAGTTTAACGTCCGGCCAACCCTTATGGGTTCTTTCCAGACTGACTGGTAGGTGTAAATATACCTGTTGCGCAATGGCAGACAGGGTGCATCTCCCAGAGAGCTTCGATGCTTGGGGAAAATCAATAACAGACTGCTATATATAGAGTTAAAACCTCTGGGAACGGCAGAGAGCACTATTACGTTTGGACATACAGGAAACTTGAGGATTCGAAGGGGTTTGGATAGCTATACGTAGAAAGGACATCTGGTGACTGTTGGAGGAATTACTGTGTTGTGAACGGATGAAAGAACAGGCGGACTCTTAGGAGAAAGCTTACTTTTCATCAATTGGACTTGTGATTCTAGGAATATTAACCATCATTGCACTGGCTCTGTACGCATACAAGTGATCCACCGAATAAACCTGACTACAGCCAAGCGTTGTTCGTGTTGTGGAAATGAGCGCCCATCTCGTGAACTTACCTACCATTTGACTAGCATATACGAAAGTGAGTAACAAAGGCACAAACGTTAAACATCATAAACAGTTCCCCATTTACTAATCAACCATAAAACAACAACTACCGTTCAATTTTGCTCTGAGGGAGAAGCCTCAGGCAAATACGATAAGAGTGCACCTTATATTGAGTAATACCCAGTTTATTCATTAACGTAGAAAAGAGCTTCTTGTTGTTTGAGTGATAGTACACATTTATTTTATGGAAAAGATAGAAGGGATAGTCACTAAATGTTATGAGCACTGATATAAGGTAAATATCAAAGCAAGTGATACATTTATAGTGAAATAACAATAAGAATGGAAGATATATACATAGGAAGATGTCAGGGGGAGCTGAGACTGCCATTGAAACATCTAATATTTCGGAATATTGAACAAGAGTGTTTATATCCTGATGTTTTTTTGTTTAGGGATAATAAAGGTTAACTTCTCGTACATGACAACTGACTTCAGATGTTATTTCACATATTCTTTTACTACAAAAATTCACTCTTTCTGTAGACATGAGTGAACCCCAATTGTTTGTATATTTGGTGAGTAAAATAATTAGTAAAAGAATATACTAGACCAAAAGCATTACTGACATATTTAGGGTATCTTGAGATACCTATGAGACGGTCGATTTTATGTATGTAAAATTTTTTTGGGTAGGTCTAAACTGGCACTATAGTGACAATCAGAAAAAATATTTACTTAGGCCTAGATATTTTGTCATGTTTTTCATACCATCTGTAAAATATTCTTGCAAACATATCCAGGCCTAAAATGGTCAAACTATATGACATATAGGACCCAGAGATCTATAAGAACATAGATATCTACATCATTTTCATTTTGGTAGTGGTGATAAGGCCTAAAATAATTATTTTTCAGATTGTCAGTGTCCGACCAATGCGCATTAAGCCTCTAGGCCTATTTCAACGGTATTTTGATGGTAGGTCTGAAAAAATGACACTATAGTGACATATTCAAAAATAATTTCATCTTTGAATCATTTATATCTTAAACCTGTGAAACATGGTCTTGCACTGAGGTGACAGTGCAGGGAAAAATATGGAATTTGTTCTGTATTTGTGCGGTAGCTAGCACGGCAGTGACAGGCTTGAAACGGATGTGGTTTTGGTTTATCTGGGGAGGATAGTCCTGGAACTCATTATTCTTACATCATTGGCTTACCATAGAGAGAGAGAGAGAGAGAGAGAAGGCAGACCATGCCGGGTGAATCAGGTGACGCTGTGTTGCTATGGCAACACAGGTGGGCAGACAGAACAGTCGATATATATATTAGGCAAAGCAGATAGATCAGCCAATCAGATGCTAGGATTTAGACAAAGAAGGGAAATTCATATATAAGGCAAGTTTTACTGTAACTGGGAGAGAATACATACTGGCAGACAGACTACAGGGGTGTGTTGACCACTGGAGCTGGGCCTCTGGCCCTTGGGCCCTTTGGGGCCTCCCTGGCCTCCCTGGCCTATGGGGGCTCTGGCCTATGGGGCCAGTTGGATCTAAGCTTTAGTGGATTCCTTGAGAGGAATTGGAGATTGCAGTGGGACTCTGACTGGCTATAGGATTTGGACATAGCTACCCCAATGATCATGGATTTGTATCTTAAGGAACCATACAACCCAGCCTTACAGCTTAGCTGGGAAGAATTAGGTAGGCTTATAAGGATCGAGAAAGGTATCAGACTGCACAGGAGTGGTGACTAATGTGAATACATTAGGGTTGGTCGACAGGACACTGTGAGTGAGTACACACTATCAGACTTTCATCTACTGATTGTATTGAGATACATTTCTTACAGTGTACCCAGAAGGAGAACTATTGTGTAAGTACCTGTTACTGTTTTGATTGTGATTGACTGAAGTTATGCATATTACATGAAGGAAACACCAGAGAGCACTGTATGTCCAGATATTTAAGGAAATGAACTAATAAACCTATTTATTGTACCTCTGCTAAGTGGGTGTTCTCTGTGAAGAAATGAACCCCTTTATGGAGAATTCTCTACCACTAGTGATTAACATCAACAAGAGGAGATTAAGAGCTAGCTACCATTCCCCAAATTAAACTCTACAGTGAAGCCAAGCGAATTACCTATATATAACAACAACAATTAAAATATATAACACCAAGGTTCAGTCTGAATATATTTGAATTTCAAAACATGTACAGGCCTAAAATAATGAAACCATGTGATGTATCAGAGCCTAAGACATATTAAAACATGATTTCTTGTATTTTATTAATTTTGTTAGGCTGGATAAGGCCTAAACTATTTTTTTTTTCGGAGCCTGCATGACAGTGCCTATGTTAGGCCAGTCAGTTTTTCATACAAGTTGTAAAATATTATTGCAAGCGTGTCCAGGCCTAAAATAATCAAACCATATAATATATAGGATCCTGAGATATATGGGAACATATATATCTACATTGTTTTCATTCTGGTAGGGGTGATAAGGCCTAAAATAATGATTTTTCAGATTGACAGTGTCAGACCAATGCGTGTTAGGCCTCTAGGCCTTAGTATTTCAACGGTATAATTTCAAATGCTGAAAAAAACAAGAACCCACCTTTAATGTATGGAGTCCTCAATGCGTTTCAATGTGTATATCCTCCACAATTGATGCGTTTCGTCTAAATATCATCCAGGCTTTTTGAATTCTATATATCGATCCTTCTTGTCCGCCACGACGGAGGTAGGCCTAACACTCCTGGCCGGCACCATCTTCATGCTGCTGCTGCAAGCCTCGATTTGCCAATATTTTTTAATTCGACACGAACGCATCTCTTACGCATGAGTCCTCAATGCGTTTTCATGCGTTTAAGCGCTGTAATGTCTGATATAACATATTATTTGGCCAAATTAGATCCATATCTGACCAAAGCGCCCAGCGCGCGGCGGGAAGAAGCCGGAAACACGCTGGAATCAACTTGCTGGTATTCGGCTTGATCACATTAGATTTTACACTCTCACCGGAAACCAGCGGGACGTGAAGAATGGCGAAGATTGCCGAATACCGCCGAACTTATCAAGCAGGAAGGCCCCAACCGCCATATTGAAAAAAATATGACGAAATAATCAGTTTGATTCTGTGTTGGTATATCTAATCTGTCCAATTTGAAACAGTTTGCACTCGTCCTGCTGGTAGAATATGTCATAATTGATATAGCATTCGATCAAATAAGCCCAAATGATGGTATTTTACTCCAGAATTGGTCGGAAGATATCGGTAAAAAAAAGGCCTATCTGATAACATAGCGATCTCAACTCCAGGTGTTTGTCTAATTTGTCCGATCTGAGACGAATGTCACGATTCCTTCTTGTTCTAGATATCATAATTTATTTCATATAAGCCCAAATAATCCAAAATAATACATCATTTAGCTAAGAATCAGTTAACACCTTTGTCTTAATAATAGACTCTTCCAGGTATATCTTTATAGTGGACAGGTCTGGATTATTCCATTATAGTAGGGGTGGCAGGTTAGATGCTTTTCTCTGTGATCTCTACCACAACACGCCGAGGTCGCTGCCGCTTACAAATCGTCTCTGGATTTCTAACTATAAGAATGACCCGGTCAAGCCTTACGGGCCTACGCTTAGATGCTCGAGTCTTTGACCGTCTCATAATAATATAATCTTCCCCTGGATTAAACTAAATATAAAAGATCTGCCTTTGAATCTAACACCAACTACCGATGCTTCATCTATGAATCTCAGCCAGAGCAAAGGTTGTTCTTTGTAGGTATATACATGTCAATTTTCGAAATCATCCATGAATATGTTGGCAAAAGTCTGTGCAGCTCTTGTTCCCATGGCTGTGCCAGAGACCTGTAGGAAATGTTCCCCATTAAAACTGAAATTATTCATTGTGAGGACCATGTTCAGTAAAGTACAGAGGCTCTGGTTTAATGGTTCTGAGGCACTAGACTGCTATGCTGGGAGAGTGTTGTGACAATCATGCTGGGAGAGTGGCTTGACCACTGCACTGAGTGGCCTTCACCTTGCACCTCAATTGGGTTATATCACCTAACATCCCTTGACAGCTTTTTGATTGCTTTGGAGCAATTGTGTTGCAGACGGACCAGCACCAACCACCCACCACAGGTATATATTATAATGCTGGCCAAAACCTGACTTCTGGGAGAACCTCTCTCCCTGTAGAAGGTGTAGGACCGGGTTACCTCTATAGAAACCTGCCTCAGCCGGAGGCTCTGCTCCAGTGAACCCTGCACCAGTGCTGCCACCTTCACCACCACTCTGCAGAGGGGCTACTCTACACTGCACCAGCTATATCACCTACACTTTGACTGATTTTCTGAGGTATATGTGGGGTGTGTAGGGAGGGGTGTTATTCAGATAGCCTTTATAGTCTTACTTTGGTATATTCTTTTGGGATACATTTAATGATTTTTCTATGATAGAGTAAAAGTTTGTTTGCCCATTTCACTGACCTTTACCCTTTTTATTTTACAGCTCTACTTTGCTGATAGATGTCCTGTACTGTCCAGTTACTCAGACCAGAGGGACAGACCAGACCAGATTATAGACTATACATTACAATACACATTTTAATAATTAATAATAAAATTGTGGAGAGTAAATCCAACTCAACGACGGCTTGGTGTAGACTTATTATTCATTAAGACGTAGAATTATTGGTGAATTTACATGTTTCAGATTTTCACATCCTTCATCAGAATTGATTGTAACCGTAATTTAGGGGGGTATATCAATAATTAACAGTGTGAAATCACAGGGTTGATTTTAACCTGTTGGAAAACCACAGGTTGAAAAATCATTTCTACAGCGTTGAATCTCAAAGTCCACTTTTTAGGTGTTTATAAAGTTTTAAATTCTTCTAGAACATCATAAGATTATTAAATTACGATAAATTGAAGGGATGAAAGACATTATCCCAGTAAAAACATGGAATATTTTATAACAGTCTGGGTAAATGCTGAGCAATGTATTATATAATTAATAATTATGCCTCTTTGTAAAGTCCATACAACATCTACGAGAAGAAAAATCTGGATGAATCCAAATTTTCTAGGTTATACAATAACAAGTCTGTTTATATTGAGCTAAACTGTAGTTATTTATCTTTGTTTAATTCCAAGGATGTTGCGTTGTTAAAGTTCGTATTTGATAATATCCCATATCAGGGCGTCGGATCGTTATTCGACTGCGTGGTGTTTTATCGCTTATCACTTATATTTTACTTATTCGAAGATATCAATAAATGTTCGTTATGCTGAAGTAAAGGGGAGTTCTTCGTTATTAATCATCGAATTAGCTAGCTTAGTCCAGGTAGATCTTCATCCTGGATAATAGTTTGTTCCTTAGTGGTAGAGATTCTAAGTAAAGGGGCTCAGACCTATACAAAGAACACGCGCTTGGCAAAAGGTAAGTTTATTATATCCATGTAGACATTCTGAAGATACAAGTATATAGTTCTTCCATCCATACAATATATGCCATCCATCTCACAATGCTAACACATCAGTAACGTTCCAACCAGGTTTAGCTATGGTTAAGCTTCCCCATTCGTAAGGTATATACACTCCGTAACTGTTGAGAGAGTCACCTCCCGTCTACCTGTGTCGGAGACCATCGGTAGGATTTCCGTCACGTCCAGTACACCGTCCGTAAGGCTAAGCCTAAGCTGTTCCAATCCTTACTATCACCTAATCGTAGTGGTTACTACCATCTCGGCACTACCCGTTTGATCCGTATGTTAGACTATTGCTCCCATGTGTTCTGATCGAACTCTATCTTGGTCTGCTCGTCCATCTCAAGTCTCATACCGCTTATATAGCGACAGCCAAAGGCTTGGCGCTATACTCATATACTCTAACACCTATAACAGTGTTCCCTCTATCTTTCATACTTCCCATTCTTACCTACATCGACTAATTCTATGTCTAACTATGCACAAACTATCGTAGACGACAAGGCCCGTTATCCACAGTGTTCTTTAGCTAGGGATTTTAACTCATAACGTTCCCATACAGGTTTTCCATTGCACGAGTGTCCCTTCCCGTACCTGTGCGTACCTGCAGGAGGGTGAACCAACCCAGTTACAGCCTTTTACGCCTGAGGGCGTTATTATTCTCCCATACATTCTACCTAAGCCACGAGACAGTGGCGCCGCCCGGCGTCAAGCACATGTATCAGCGTTACATGTTTCACTATGAACCCTTGCCAGTACTAACGGATTTACAATACTTACTACCAATTCCTAAAGTCTATAATAATTCTTTTGCACTGGACTTTAGTGCAATATCAAGAGGTATTACTCCGGTTGTTCTGGGGCAGTGGAGGTGACCTGCTTTTTCACCAAATATTGGAACAGCAACTCTGCTATAACGGGTCGATGGCCAGGAATGATTTCGTCCACTAAGTCAGAAACGAGTGAAATTTCCTGTTGCAGTTCTGCGCCTTTGGCGTTTAAAGTGGCATGAAAAACTGTCTCCGCAGGTGGTTCAGTAGGTCCAGTGACGGTAGGGGGTGTGGCCCCCACTATATTGTCAATGGGCGCATGGATCTCCACCGCCACACTGTCAATGAGAAGGGGTGTGGTTCCCCTTACTGTCTCTTGGGAAGTAGTAGTGGTAGCGGCTGAGTCGGTGATTCCAGAGTCAGTGTAGGTCCCGGCGTTGATTTCCAGAGTGTTAAGAGTGACCTCCATGTGGTCAGAGTTTGTAGTAGGTTTCTCGTCTTGCAGGGGGGTGCCTGGAGACTCAAACGTTGGAAAGACCAGCAATGTTGTCCAAGGTAGGCGCACTCAGCGGTACTCCGTTGGGTTCCGGCGTTGACGGTGCAGCGCTCACCGGGCTTGTGGGCGGGGTGTTGGAGGTGGGCGTAAGCACAGGCGGTTTGAACGGCGGCAAGTCTGAATTCAGACACGGGGTAGAAAACCACGGTCTAAATGGTGTTAAAATCGGCATGTGATAGTCAGCAAAGTTGGTGGGCTGAGCTGAAGCTGAGCGTTGAGTTTGAAGAAATTGAGAAAGGTTAAACTGGTTGTACTCCTCGTCATGGTCTGGGAGGCGGGCGCATCCGATAACTGGGTCGCTGGGCGTGGTTTCCCGTAATGGTGTCACCGTGTGGGCTTGTTTACTAACAATGGCGGGTGGCGTGATGGGTTCATACATGGGTCCGGTTGAAGCTGTAGAGGGTCCAGGTTAAGGAAGAAAATGTTTGACAGTCTTGAACCTCACCTGATCAGGGTCTTTGATCAACCTTCGCTTCAGGGGTTTCTTTACCGGTTGTTTGTCCGACGCTGGCGGCAGCTTGACTTTGGGATTTTGATGTTCATGTTGGGGTGCTTTGCATCCGCATGGCGTTTTAATAATTAACATTCCTAAACCATTATCTTTGTTTGTCTGCTTGTGGTCACTTGTTATACTATCAAAAGAACTTGAATTGGCAACAATCAAATTATATAATATGCTTGCCGGAAACCAACAACAGCAGACATTGAACAGACCTTGGATGTACTGAAGGAGGCTGACAAGTGGAGAGGCGTTTATAGGCGTTTACACTTACATGCCGGTCTGTAGGAAGCAGCGGTGAGTGAGTGAGTGTTGGGATGTATATTCCAATATACTGAACTTACTGGCAATCATAAGAATCGGCCAATTCTCCCAGTAGCCCGTCGCACATTGCTGATAAAATCGCCTAGTGGGTATGAGGCTTTACCCACAAGCAACTTTTGTCAAAATAATAAACTAAACAGTTATTCAACCGTAAGAGATGTGCTCTCTACAACCTATATGCCTGAGGCCTCTGCCTCAGTGCACTGCTATGTTTTAAATGATTTAATAAGTTATCCTGAACATGAAATGGTTAAATTCTTTCATTTACCAAGTGTAGGCCTACTGGCCAACCTATAACAGTCACATAATCAACCCACCTTTAACTATCCCATTTTTTTTGGTGGGACATTCAAACCAATACAGCCTACAGCTAAAATATCCCCACCAAAGTAAAATAAGGATATTTTGCATGGAATGATACTTTTTTCCCCTTTCAGTACACTAAATGGGAATACTACAGATATAAGAAAAGTATTTCCATGAATCTGAGGAATCGTTCACGAAAGCACTTACCTCTGCTCCCTTACTATGGCTTATAACGAAGCTCCCGACTATGGCTTATAACAAAGAAGACTAGAAATCTGAAGATTGTCGGCCAGAAACTGGCCGATGTTGCGTTGGTGTTTTTTTAAAATGTTATAAAAGGAACATGAGGGAGTCTCATTGGTCAATCAGGTTGACCAATGAGTGTCACTGCATTCTCCCTCACCCCCCCCCCCACTGCCGTGATCCGTGACATACAGGTGAGGGGGGGGGGGGGGGGGGGACCGGCTGGGGCGGTATGCGTGGCCGGGTATGGGGAGGAGGCAGTCAGTGTAGACGCTCCTAGGGTATAGTCTCCCCTCCCCTCCCCCCCCACCACCACCACCACTAGTGCTAGTGCTAGTTTTATGTTCTGGATCCGTTATCTAGAAAGCTGATAATGTTACATCATGTTCTAAATAAATCATCATGCCGTTTATGTAACTTTATGCTTATTTTTCATAGTTTGGTATATCCTAGATTATATTTCAACGGAAAATATAAAAACTGCGCCATATACCACTATGCACAATATATTTTACCCAGTGTATGTATGTACACACATATACATGTCTGTAGGGTAATATAGTGCTATATGACACATTTTATTTTGTATTCCCATACTATATCTAAATTTAATATTTTCTGAAATGGGAAAAACTTGGTATGTATTTCAGATAGGCCTATAGAACACTAAAACGTATTGCTGGTGTTATAATTTTGCATCTAGGCCTAACCATACATAAAGATAATGTGATATCCTAACTTTCAGCTTTATAATTATATTGCGCATGCCAGGCTAATTAGCCTGTCACACATTCCTTATTGTCTATATAGAGCACCTATATCTAAAACATAAAATCTTTGGAGACTCAAGATTCATTTAGATCTAAACATTTGTATTTTCTCTTGAGAACAAATTCGCGCTAAGATTGATCGTGCACCCCACATGATATGGGAAGGTAAATGGGTGATTTGTGTCTCTAGTCCTGGTGACAGGCCCCTGCAGCGGATGAGAGGATGAGAGGATTTAGGCCGGGGCGGTATGCGTGGCCGGGTAGGGGGAGGAGGCAGTCAGGATCTAGGCTGCCGGTCAGTGTAGACGCTCCTATAGGGTCTAGTCTCCCCCCCCCCCCCCCACCACCACTCCCCACTGCCCCTGATCCGTGACATAGAGGTGTGTGTGTGGGGTGGGGGGGGGGGGGGGTGTGACCGGCCGGGGCGGTATGCGAGGCCGGGTAGGTGGTGGAGAGGTGGGGGGGGGGGGGGGGGGGGGTCATGGTTGCTTGGGCGCACAGACGGTGGTATAGGAGGGAGTCCTATTGGTCAATCAGGTTGACCAATGAGTGTACAGCTGCCCGGGACAGCTGCACTGCCCAATGGACACTACTGCCCCCCCGTCCCATGCCCCCACCTCCCATGCCCCCCCCCCCCCCCCCCCACCCTCTGCAGTGATCCAGCTCAATCCAGCCACTCCACTGACATACCTCTATTTATAGAACCCACAGACACTGGATGTCAATCACTGATACTTGTCCCTCCTACCTCTACCACCAGTGACCAATCAGAAGACACTGAGTGGAGGCCCCACAGTCTGACCACCACTGGGGGTCAGAGAGGGCACACCAATTAGACAATTACACGGTCCACTGGTCCACAACAATAGACCCACTTCAAAACTAGACCTATACCTTTGTTGCGTTGGTTACTTAATACCTATATGATCTATACTTATATGTACCAACGCAACAAAAATGCATAGATCTAGGTAGGAGTAGGTCACTGGTGAGTAGGTTGAGCAGGAAGAGGTTTCGGGCCTCTTAATAGTAAATGGTGCACTCACCATGGTATTCCTTGTATGCTGGGTTCTGTTCATTGGTGGTCCCAGAGAAGGCCTCGAGACATACAGCAGTGTCTGACAAGTGACGGAGACGATGAACCAAGGTTGGCTCCTGCAGTCAACATGCAAAACAAACATAGGATGTAGAAATCAAGAAATCAGGGATTTTTCTATCATGAAATGATCAATATTTACAGGGGAGTTATTTGATAGACTTAAAAGTTACATAGAATCCATTTCTGAATTGCAATCCCATCAACTATGACACTAATTATGACCCTGCCATATTGACTATTGCCATAACTACCTCTTTGGCTATCGCCACAACTGTTACCATTACAAGTATTGTAACATCGTCCCCTTAGTACTTCCCCACACCCCACATCAACCTCCAACATTGTGTGCACAATCTCATATCAGCCTCTATAGCATTCCCCTCTCCTACTTTACTGTCATCTAACCTCTCACGGTCAGCAGCTAGTGGTCAGCCTAAAACCCCTACCCAGGCTCCCCACTCAAATTTGATTCTCAAATTTCCTGTGTTTTGCCTGAGATTTCCGTCTTGCGGCAAATTTTTCCCTGTGTTACTTCCAGCTTGTTTGTTGGATTAGTTTAACATCTGGCCAACCCTTTAGGGTTCTTTTACCAGACTGCACAAGGTAAAGCTTTTCAGCTGGTTTTATGCCACGAGAGCGGTGACCGAATCTATGATATGATTTAGGAGAAACCAGAATTAGGCATACAGACCTATTTCAACTGCTGAAAAATATTATGAACACACCTTTCATGCCTAAATCTTGTAGCCTCAAGTACGTGTAAATACAATATGATTCCATCTTAATATATTGATACAAGAACGGCCAATGTGGTCTTTAGAAAAACCAAAAGCTCCGTCTTATCCACCCTGAGGTCAAATGAATGACAAATAGATGTTTGACGAAAAGGCAAACAATGAGAAGAAAAGATTTAGATGTCATCTCATGAAATTCGAAACGTGATTTGGTCACTACTGATTTTTTATTATAACTATTTTGATGATTTTGTACGCATTCTGATGATGAAATTTCAACTATCTCCAAGGACTATTTGGTCTGAAGCAAAAACTCATACACCCCTAGACTTACTATTGAAAATTGTGAAATCTCCCAGCACAACGACCGTTGTAAAATGAAAAAGGACATGTATGCCTCTGCTGGTTAACCAGATCCATACTTCTCACTACATGATTTTATGCTCGTTTCGACAGTTTGGAACAATTTTAGACTCTGACTTTGAAGTTGTAGGAGGATCAATGGAATCGACCGTAGGATTACGGAGAATAAACTTCCTAAGGTCCTGTGTTACCAGTTTTTGTATGATTGAATGCCAAGCAGATGGTGGATGCGAGAATGGCTGATCACTCCATGCAACACCTTTTTTTATTTTTAAAGGTACTTGGGCGTGTTCAGGGCGCCACCTGGGAGGTGTATTAAAGGGGCACTCCAGTGAAAAAAACACTGATATACATATTCAATTGTAATATCATGTATTATTGAGACAGATGCTTTATCTTTAAGACTAGAAAGTCTTGAATACAAAACCATGTGAAGTATTCATATTTTTTCTATAAAGTGATGATGGAAAAACAAGCTAAGCGGTCACGGCTCTGTAGAGCACAGCTCCAAAAATAGCTGATCGCAGTATATGACCATGGTAACAAATGTCACTGTCGCGATCGTAGATGCCCCTGTAGATTGTATATGGCGACGACAGGAGTGAGCCAGCACTGACACAGAAGTTATTGGGATTCAATTCCCAGTTGGTGCTAGGCTCACTAAAGGACGAGGTATAGCGAGAATATTAGTATTCGGTCTGAATGTCCTTCATTATCCCTGAAAGGGGAGTCTTTGGGTGATGACCACCAGTGTAACTGCAAGCATAACCACAAGCATAATGAAAGCATAATGAAAGCATAACTGAAAGCGTAATGTCCTTCACCGAAAGCGTCGCCGGAAGCGTCGCCGGAAGCGTCGCCGGAAGCGTCGCCGGAAGCGTCGCCGGAAGCGTCACCGGAAGCGCCACCGGAAGCGTCACCGGAAGCGTCACCGGAAGCGTCACCGGAAGCGTCACCGGAAGCGTCAACGGAAGCGTCACCGGAAGCGTAAGCGTAGGCCTCCTTTGATGCCTTACTTACACTACATTTATATCATTATATCTTTGCATAGCGCAAGGCATCAAAAAGGGTTGAATGAGTCTCCAATAAATACTTGTCAATCAACAAACAACTCCCCAGCATTAGTTCTGGCCAGGGACCACACCAACAATTTACTCTGCATGATGCAATGCCCCTCCCCCAGTGCAGAGCCCGAAATTTCCCCCGGTGATGCAAGAGCACAATCAGAAATCCTACCACATTGCCTCCCACAATCCATTGGGAACTATTCTGTGTGGCTGCCCCACCCACCAGTGAAAAACCCAACATTTCACACGATGATGCAATAGCACAATCACTTATCCTCACACATTAACTCCCACAATGCTCTAGCCAGTACAAGGCACTCAGCACCTAACCTTTTTGTAATTATTTCTCTGCTATAAATCGCTGCATAGGCTATACATCCTATAACACATCACACTAGACCACTCTGCATACATCTATAGCTCTCTCATTTAACTCAACTGATAAAAACAACCAGAGAAACGCTTACAAACTTTCTGGATTTTCAGCATGGCCTGCACTGTTCACCAGCCTACTACTAGGCCCACACCCCCATGACAAATGAGTCATCGGTAACCAGCTGAGTGAGGCTAGGAGGTTGATGACTCACACCTGACGCCTGTCCATATAGCAATAAACAGGCGATCACTTTCAGTGATCGCCTATCAACAATGAGTTACTGGTAAAAAATTATTTCCTCCTTTTGAGACTTGGAAATTGGGGGTGCATCTTATGAATGGCGTTTTCCTGGGACCAGTGGGGGGGGAAAATTTAAGCCAAAAGTAGGGTGTATCTTATAATTGGGTTCATCTTATAAATGGGATTCTATGATAAACGACATGTTCAAATATTTTACAATATTATTGATACAGACTTGGACTTTCTAATCATATATTCTTCTCATTTACTATAAGACTGCCAGTCCCCCTTTATTCTACTGCATCTTAATGTGGCCAAAAACCCTGCTTTTCAGATGTACATTGCCCAGTCCAGAATTAGCCTGAAATCAATCATGCCAGTGCAGATCGAAACCTGGTGAAGTATATCTAGAACCACCCTTAGCAGACATATTTAACAAAACCTATACGAGAAAGCAGGTAATCCTGTGGGACTACACTGTCTTTTAGAGATCTAAACATTACTTTTGGTTATTGGGTAGAACTGAATGAGTGTATGACTGCAGTTTATGGTAAAGATTCTGGATATATCTTAATATTTTTATCACTCAAGCTGATTTTCCATGACTCTTGGCCAAATTTTCAAATTCCATGACTTTTCCATAATTTTCCATGTCCACCTTAATTTTCCATGTTTTCCAGGTTGTGTGGGAACCCTGTATAAATTGAAAGTATCAGAAAGCTCCGTAAAACCAACGCATTCATCTTGGTTTCCAGCCGGACCCCATTGCCATCTTTCTTAGCTTCATCATGCACCTGGGCGAGTGGATTTGCCAATGTGTTTGATATGAACTCATCTTTTACACCTATTTTCACGATTTCTGCTTGTTCTATATATCATAATTATCTGGTGTGACTTGGTAAAGCACCCCCATTTCTTCATAATGGACTCTTCAAGGTATATCTTTATAGTGGGCTATTCCATTCTGGGAGGGGTGGTGGGGTGTTACATGGTTACACTTCTATTGTATTACATTTGGACACAGTAACGCGTGATGCCAACCTAGGAAGAAGAACCTCCAATGAGGTGGCTTGTATTAAATTTAAAATGTATTAAACTACAAAAGTCTAAACATAATAGCCGTCTCATAATAAAGTAAGAGTATGATGCCTGGAAGTTATATGAAAATGTGACACAGCTTTGAACATCAAATTTTATAGATGGACCAAATATCAGGTGAGATATTCCAATTCAGAAAATATAAGTAAAGGTTTGATTTTACAAATTCTCCGTTTTCAAATGTTACTTTCTTTTGGCCCATTATTGTATCATCGGATAATATTGACAATTATCTAGGTAATCATACAACAAACAAAGAAAAAACATAAATCATTAAAGTAGAGCAATAACCGAATTCCACAGGGCTCTATCGTTAAAAGAGGCCTAACCTACCTTGAATAAATGTGTTGGCACGGTGAGGAGGCAAACTGCATACGACTTTCTTAGTAATGACCGTAGGGCATAGAGAAAACGTGGCAGTGAGGGGTCAAGTGTTGACCGAAGATGTTGCTCTATGTCCATGACGTCCTCTCCCCACAGTGGGGAGCCAAGGGAATTGATGCCTGAGGAAGAGAAAATGCTGCCAGTGAATTGGTGACTCACATAATAAAAGTAAGAGAAGTTTGCTAATAAATATTCAGTAATAAACATTATAAAACTGATACAATTAGAAAGAACGCACATTTTGCCCAATGAAACAAATGACACAGATAAGTTATAGAGTTCGGTAACGAGTTAAAACTTCTAGTGGTCACTGTAACATGCCTAAAGTTTTTGTATAGATTGGTTTAAAGTGGGTAGGTCTAGTTACACTATTATATAGTGACAGATTTACAAATCATTTGATTTTTTTCTTATCAGAAAAGCACTGATAAAGGCTGAAGTCAAGATGCTGCCAGCATTTTATTTCAAGGGGAGGTGTTCACGGCACTATAGCAGGCATAATAGCAATCCCCCCCCCCCCACAAAAAAAAGAAAGAAAATAAATATTTAAAAAAAAAAGAAAAAAAAAAGGGGAAATGAACAAAGTTGTGATTATGGATTTTAACAAAATGTACAAAATTAACTTTTTCAGATGTCAGTCATCCACGAAAAAATACCAGCCCTGGGGGAAATCAATCAGCCTGAAAATCCGGAAAAAGAATCAGATTTTTGATTTAGGCTTTAGTTTTGATTTTATGAAATCTAGAAAATTAAGTTGTAAAAAACTGACTTAAAAATACAAAAAGTTTCTGCTCTTTTGTCACAAAATCAAAACTAAGACCGAAATAAGAAATCTGAGACCCAGATCCCTCCAAACGAATGGTTTTTGACAATACTACCAAGTTTCAAAACTATGAAAATTATATTAAGTAAGCAATCATGGTTTAAAAGAAAGAAGTGACAAAATTCAATTTTAATCATTCTTTTCTCTAATTTAGATCTGAAATTGCTGTTAGATATGTCTTAAGATAGAGAAAAATAAGACCATGTTTGAATACCAGCAATGGCCGAGGAGATATGGCAGTTTTAGTAAATCTGCTGCTCATCACCGTAGTCTAACCTTACTGTAGCCAAAAACCGTGCTCCTAAGATGCACAATGTTCAGACTTCTGAATTTAAAGAATTCTCCCCTCAAAAAGATAAAAGAATTTACATCGATTTCTGAGAAAAACTAGATCAAAAGTGCCATTGATTTAATTTCCCTATGAGGACCTTGACATGGTCATCTATGTATCCCAATAGTATTTAGAATGATTGAACTCATGGTGAAATACGGGTGCAAAGCCAGTAATGAACAAGCTAAGCGGTCACGGCTCTGTAGAGCACAGCTCCAAAAATAGGCGATTGCAGTATATGACCATGGTAACAAATGTCACCGTCGCGATCGTAGATGCCCCTGTAGATCGTATATGGCGACGACAGGAGTGAGCCAGCACTGACACAGTAGTTATTGGGATTCAATTCCTAGTTGGTGCTAGGCTCACTAAAGGACGAGGTATAGCAAAAATATTAGTATTCGGTCTGAATGTCCTTCATTATCCCTGAAAGGGAAGTCTTTGGGTGATGACCACCAGTGTAACTGCAAGCGTAACCACAAGCATAATGAAAGCATAATGAAAGCATAACTGAAAGCGTAATGTCCTTCACTGAAAGCATCGCCGAAAGCGTCGCCGGAAGCGTCGCAGGAAGCGTCGCCGGAAGCGCCACCGGAAGCATCACCGGAAGTGTCACCGGAAGCGTCAACGGAAGCGTCACCGGAAGCATCACCGAAAGCGTCACTGGAAGCGTAAGCGTAGGCCTCCTTTGATGCCTTACTTACACTATATTTATATCATTATATCTTTGCATAGCGCAAGGCATCAAAAAGGGTTGAATGAGTCTCCAATAAATACTTGTAAATCAACAAACAACTCCCCAGCATTAGTTCTGGCCAGGGACCACACCAACAATTTACTCTGCATGATGCAATGCCCCTCCCCCAGTGCAGAGCCCGAAATTTCCCCCGCTGATGCAAGAGCACAATCAGAAATCCTACCACATTGCCTCCCACAATCCATTGGGAACTATTCTGTGTGGCTGATGCAATGCCCCACCCACCAGTGAAAAACCCAACATTTCACGCGATGATGCAACAGCACAATCATTTATCCTCACACATTAACTCCCACAATGCTCTAGCCAGTACAAGGCTCTCAGCACCTAACCTTTTAGTAATTATTTCTCTGCTATAAATCGCTGCATGGCCTATAGCTACCTTCAGCGCATCACACTAGACCACTCTGCATACATCTATAGCTCTCTTATATAACACAATTGCTGGCTTCAATACGAGAAACGCTTACAAACTTTCTCTTTCTTCTGCATGCCCTGCGCTGTTCACCTGCCTACCCCTAGGCCCAAAACCCTCCATGAGTCATGTGCCACCAGCACACAGCTAAGTGGTGCTGGTGGCCCCATGACGTCATACCTGACTGCCCTCCATATAGCAATAGATAGGCGATCAGTGATCGCCTATCAATATTCAAGAGTCGACTAAGTTTCCTGTCCCAGATCGGGGAAGAAAGGATCATGTGACCAAGTAAGATGGCGAAGGCCCCGGCGACCATGACAATATAGCGATTTGGATTCCGGGCTTGAATGTCTAATTTGGCCCAATTTGGACATTTTAATGATTCCTATGTCTTCTATATATCAAAATCTCTGCGATATAAGCCCAAATGCTGGTATCGAAGCCAGAATCGGTCTTCAAAATATAAGAAAAAGCAGAGTTCATGCACCTAAGCAGGGGGTCCAGGCCAAAAGTCGTCTCCTAAATGATCTTCACCCAAGACTATGTCTAAGTGGGCAGCAAGTGCGCCAAATTCAAATAACCAAAACGCTCACAATAAACGAATTTCAAAGGAATATTCAGAATCTTCTTAGGGAGTTCAAACTAGAAAAAATAGGCAACTAATACTCATATCTATTTGACTAAAAGCTATTTTAAGGATAGACAACTGTTGATTAGGGCTGTTTTGCAATTGCAGCGGTATTCTGTTCACTTTTCCTGTTCACTATAACCCATTTACTTATATTATGTGTCATTAGATAGCTAAAGGAAATGTCTATCTATTGATATTAATCATATTAATA
This sequence comes from Lepidonotus clava, assembly GCA_936440205.1. Taxonomy (NCBI): domain Eukaryota; kingdom Metazoa; phylum Annelida; class Polychaeta; order Phyllodocida; family Polynoidae; genus Lepidonotus; species Lepidonotus clava. The sequence continues at coordinate 22,002,013 of OW387141.1, forward strand.
TTTGTGGAAAGACACCCTTGCAAGTGAGCCTTGAATTTGAATAAAAAGTGTTTTTGACAAATATTTTTTGAACAAGGATTTCTCAGTAAATATTGGGAACAGAGACTTGAAATTTTGAACATGTGTACATGACAGTCATTTGGAGGGAACCGTGTCTCAGAATATTTAATAAGGTCATAGTTTATGTTTTAAGAACTTTAGAAAATTAAGTTGCAAAAAATGACAAAATTCTTCCCGTTTTTTAACATAAAATTAAAACTAAGGCCTAAATAAAAAATCTGAGACACGGTTCCCTCCATTAGAATGCTTTGAGCATGTACACAAAACTTTAAACCTGCACCTTTGATATTCAGGGAGATATCCATGTTCAAAAAATAAAGGTGAACAAATAGCTTTTTATTTCATAATACTTTTAATCTAGGTGGGAAAATAACTTAACTTATATCAAAAGATAGAGAAAATTCCATTCTTTCATGTGATGCATTACATTTTAAAATCGGATGGATAGTTATTGAGATATTACAGTTTTTGTAAATCGGCTGTTACCAACAGTTGTCTATCCTTAAAGATTATCTAAGTTTATCTATGTGTTCTCTCTAGAAAGAAATTACGTCCAGGTACAACAGGCGGAATACAGGTGGAGTATTTACTTTTTTTCTGTGAAATATTTCAACAAATAGCCTTAAAATGTAAACATTTTTTTTTTGTCTATCATGTATGCTAATTATTTTCCTGAATTGGGCGTGCAAGCTTTTCAGAGTTCTCTTATGCCTGTATCATACTATCACATTATCAAAAAATATCTTTTCCTTTTTGAAAATACATCCAAAAAGAAAGTTCATCTCACTGCAACAGTGATCGAAATTAAGCTTTTATTTTGTGTGCCCGTTGCAGGAATTTAAAGGAACTTACCTTTTTTCACAAAAATAAGTGACCTCACCTCCACATCAGCACGCATAGTGCGAACATTGCTTTATATTATAATGATTTTTCCATGGCTGTTGTGTCAGCGCAAGTGGATTCCTGTGGAGGTGATGGTCCCCCATGCACGGTGAAGATCAGCGCGCATGGTTTCCCATGGAGGTGTGGAGGTGCGTGGAGATGTGGCTAGATGTCCCCAAAAGTATGATCAGGGTTCCCACGCATTTTCGAAAATCGATTTAAGACCTTTTTAAGACAAATTTAAAACCAAGATTAGGTAAAATTAAGACCTATCAACTGCGTGCAAAGAACAATTTCAGAAATATCATATGATTTAAATTTCAATTGCGAGTACTTATTTGAAAGTTGAATTTGGTAACTTCATTTTAACTTCTCAAAAAAATCAATTTAAGACCTTTTTAAGACCTCTAGCTACAAAAATGCCAAATTTAAGACATTTTCAAGGCCTTAAATTTGAGAAAGTCAATTCAAGACCTTTTTAGACCTTTTAAGACCTGCGTGGGAACCCTGATGATGCCTGAGATCACTTTTGTATGTGGCCTATTACGAGGAGATAAGCGAATTGCGCCCTGCTTCCTCTTGTCTATCCTTAGTATTAATAAGATCAATAACAAACCTATTCTCAGGATATTGCGATGTTGTGACGTCACATTTGTTCCGTACTCTCCAGCCTCGATCTCAGCTTTGATAGCAGTCAGAACCTTTTCATAATTTGGACAAATTGAGTTGCTCCTGCAAGTAAGACAAGACCAAACGACACATGACCAAAGTTACTATCAAAGGCAAAAACATTTGGTAGTGATAGGTCGGCCCATTTTAATCTTTATTGAATAATGATATTAATGATTCAGATATTTTGATGGTAGGTCAGAAAAAATGACACTATAGTGACAATTTCACAAATCATTTAATCTTTGAATCATTTAAATCTGTAAAACATGGTCTCAAAATATTTGAAATGCAAACGTGTCTAGGCCTTGGACAAAACATTGAAGAATTGGACTTTTTTAAGATTTTTGGGTCAATGGTCATAAACAGACTCTCAATGGTGAGAGCATTTGGTTGTTGCAGGTACTCCAGCACAGTCCGGTTAACTATCAACAAGTTTCTCTAGTAAGCTAAGATCAAAAGTTCATCTTGCTAAAGTAGTTCTTCCGTCAAACATTTTAAGCATATCTCCTTTGCTAGCTTGCTGGTAACGGTATACTTCTATCACCTAGCCGATCCTCCAGCTAAAAGACCAGAGAAAGTACAGGTAGAATCTGACAAGGGTTCAGTTACCAGTGAATGCCACCAACTCCAACGCAATCCCACTAAGCTCGAATACCCTCTGCGTGAGTTTGATGTCAATATAACTCTTTGTCCATTTTCCCTGACGGCCCTTTACATATACACCATCTCCAACTACCTGTCCATGTCTCAGCCCCTAGCCAATCAAGGCTGGAGCAGGTGCCACTGCCACTTGCGTGCTCATTGAGCAGAGGATGGTTGTAACAGTTTGACATGCTCCCAGCTATTACTCACCTTTTAATCTATCAGATCTATTAGCAGTTAGAGTTTATTCGTTATTGAGTTTGTGACCTAATCTGATGACCATCATTCCCTTTTGATTTATTTTGCAGTCTTTATGTACCATACAGTTTTGTAAAATTTGTAGAATGATTTACGATTACTGCCATTAGTGACTTCTACCACCTGGTGAACAAGCGTCTAATAACTAGAAATCTGAAGATTTTCGGCCGGCTGAAGATGCCGGCCGAAGATGCCTTGCGGAATTTGAAAGGTAAACAATGACGCGAGTACGGTACCTATGTCCACCCCCCCCTTACACTCGCTGCTGCTGCCTCGCTGCTGGTATGTTTCACCAAGAGTCTGACGTCAGGACCCCCCTTACACGTGCGCCTCGGACCCACGCTGGCCCTAGACTGAACCCGTCTGTCTCTAGTCCCGCACATAGAGACAGATAGCTACCAGTGAGAGGCGGCCTTGACCAGGCTCCTGCCAGAGGGGCTGATGGGAAGTGTTGTCCATAACAAACAACAAATACATGTGGATCTGTCACAAGTTTTTGTCTAATTATCATCAAAACTATTACTAACTATTTTCAACAAGGTGCTTAAGTTACAAAATCACATAAGATTTAGAGAAAATTCTGATTATAAGTCCCATAGTAAGTCTGGAGAGGTAGGGGCAGGGGGTGTGTGTGTCTGTGTGCACTGAGTGTATTCATGCCTGTACCCTACACCAGGGGAGGTGCAGAGCTGCAGTCTCCTTGGTCAGTGGTCAGGGAGGGGAGGGGGTAAGGGGCTCACACCACCCTCACCTGTCAATCAGGGCAACCAGAGAGGACTGCCTTGACCAATCAGGGGCAGCAGCAGTGACCAATCAAAGGAGAGAGGAACACCTGAGGGGAGAGGGGAGAGGGCTGGGGGGGGGGGGAGGTGGAGAGGTGCTAATAGCCCAATTACACAGCCCAGTGCACAACAACAAAAGAACACTCCAAATCCGGTATGCCTCCTTTGATGCCTTTGCTTACACTACATTTATATCATTATATCTTTGTATAGCGCAAGGCATCAAAAATTAAAAATTTCTGTCTGCTCCCACTTCTGAGAAGCTACCTAACTAACATTAATTTATTTCGTCATCTTGTGTTGAGGTATCCACCTCAGTGCGCAGCTGTAGAAAGCAAAGACTAGCTCGGCCAGACTTCACTGCAGCAACTATAAAATCTTTAAAAGCAGCCTCAAGCTTGAAAACTATATTCCACAATATTGAACAGAAAGGAGGCAACTGATCTATGTCATCTTAAATGCCATAACCATAGATTAAAAATAGTAATAGGTAGATGCACAATCATTTGTAATCATGCAAGCATAATGATGCACCATCAGGCCTAATCATACACAACATTCATGATGAGTATAATAATCTTTAGGACTGACCACCACTGACCCAGGCTTGAGTGGCATCTCCTACCCCCTCCCTCATCACCAGAGGCCAGGGGATTGGAGGGGAGGCTCAGAAATATGTAAGACATTTTTGGCATTAGATGCGAGCTTTTCTATTGGCTGGATTTTTTAGTATTAAAAAAAACTGGCAAAAATCATTGTAATTTTCTAGAAAATGTTGAAATCATCACACAATTTCCTGACATGAAAATAATGGACATTCTCTCTCGAGGCTACAACCTCAGAATCAGTTATGACTCATAGTTGACTCATAATATAAACCCCAGCTAAATGATTCTTTTATAGGGGGCATGATATAAGGGCATGAGACTTAGGATAGGTGAGCTGACCATCATAGACTTCAAGAAGAACACACGGGAGCAATAGTCTAACATACAAGTCGGATCACACGGGTAGTGCTGAGATAGTAGCTTCGACTACAGCAGGTGATAGTAAGGATCGGGATAGCATAGGCTCAGGCTTATGGGGCGCAACGGAGATCCTACCGATGGTCTCCAGTGAAGGTAGATGGGAGGTGACGCTCCCACTAGCCATTGGGTATTAAGGACCTCGAAAGGGGAAGCCAGTGAAATTTTAATTCTGGTTCTTTTACACTTTATATGTTAGAATGCATGCTTGTATAGAAGTATGCAAAGTTTCTATGTCATTATTCAAATCCTTCATGTGATAACATGTTGCTTAACTTTAAGGAGCACCTGAGTCCTTAGATCCTTAGGAAAACACAAATCTGTGTGTGACGTCACACAAATGACAGTTATATTCAAATTTCAAAATTCCTTAAAAGCTATATTTTTTTCACATCATCTTTTATAAATAATTTGACTTGGTGATTTTTATATATTTCAGACTTAAAAAGTACATCTAATAAATTTCTTATTGCATTTTTCTCAGTTTTCTCATTTTTCAACTCATCTGCTTGTGACGTCACACACAGGTAAATGCACTGTGCAGGCTGCACAAGGTGCAGGCAGGGCAATTTATTTTCATTTAGAAAAATGTCTATAAAACAAAAACTACTGGAGACAGTGCCATAAAAATTGGCATGATTATTCCCTGAATGGTGGGGATCACGACAGTATACTTTTTGACAGGCACTGGCTCCTCCCTTTAACCATTGTATGGATGGAACTGAGTATTTACTTGTATCTTCGGGATTGCTCAATGGATATAATACAAGAGACGACATATTTTTCAGTCCCCTGGACTGAAAAAGCTTGCTTTGGTGGCGAGAAATAGTCACCTATACTAATGTCTGGCCTCTGTGCGTCCAATTCAGCAGACTACGTACTGTGCTAATTACAAGTACAAGCAGTGGTCACTGGTGACACGCCTGACTGTACAGATCACAGGTAACAGTGACCACTGGTCAGGGTGTCCACCTTAGTACACCTGGCTGGGACCAGACAGTCCCTTCTGCACCACTATACGGTTACCCATCACCCCTCCAAACCGGGCCCCCTAGTCAGAGTGGAACATAAGAGGGGCAGTTACCAGCCTATTAATTCCACCCCCCCCCCTCCCACCCCCTCTACTGCACACCTGGCTGACGGCATTCATCCCCGGCCACTCTGCCGGGAGTGCCGTGGTGGACGTGTCAAGGGGCTGGAAGGGGGAGAAGCGGGACCCAACTCTCACCCGTCAATCAGAACCAACCAGAGGGGACTGCCTTGACCAATCATAGGTTGAGGTGGAGGGGCAGGGGGCAGGGGGAGGGTGAAAGGGAGAGGGTGGAAACGTCCAATTAGCACCAATTTCACGCCTCTTGACCATACACAATAGAAAAACATCCGACAGTAAGGCTTTGGGGGCGTACTCTACCAATAACCACTAGATGGCGCCCCCAAACAAAAATTACCTCTTGCCAAGTGTGTGTTCTTTGTATGGGAATGAGCCCCCTAACGTCTCTACCACTTATGAACAAAACTAACAGTTGAAGTAAGATCTATTTGGAGTAGTAACAAACCACTGACCCAGTTCGAGCCATGGTGATGTTACTAGTGTCAATAAAAATATGGACATTGGGAAGCCCCCTGCACTTCAGTGCCCCAGTAGTCCAGCAGGACGTAAGTGGAAGATCAGCTAATATTAAAAGCTGAACTACGCCTGTATAAAAACCGAACAAAAAAAACCAAATATATATATATATATATATATATATATATATATATATAGTTGCTTGGTTGGTTATCAGGGTTTTACGCCGTATCAACATCTAAGGTTATATCACGGTGAGAACATGATTTTGACAATCCTGTCCTTGATGACCGTATCTATGGAATGATCGAATCTATGAGAAGATAGAGACCATTACCGAGGCAGGTGTTCTTTAATGTGCAGGGTCCCATAGGCAGGGCCCTACACACAACAGCCGGTGGTCTACTAGAGACCTTTGATAACCCAGTTGTTGCCACTGGGAGACATGTAGAGGGGGGTGGCAGCCAGACCACCACAGCCCAGACTTGAACCCGGGCCGCCCGCGCAACAGACAGACACTCTAACCACTACTCCACCCCACACGCCTATATATATATATATATATATATATATATATATATATATATATATATATATATATATATATATATATATATACATACATATATAGGACCCTGAGATATAGTGAACACTAGATGTCGTTTATAGTATTGATTAATAAATGGGGAACTGTTTATGGTAATCACTATCTTCGTCCTTATTATTTCTTTCTTCGTTGCTAGTCAAATGGTAGATGTGTTCACGAGATGGGCGCTCAATCCATAACATGAACAACGCTTGGCTGTAGATTAGGTTTATTTGGTGGAAACGGTGATGCGTACATTTGACAGTGAGATGATGATAAGTCTCCAAAGTTCACAATTCCAATCTGATGGAGGGTAAGCTTTCCCCTAAGAGTTCGCCTAGTCTCTCATCCAACGATAACACAATGGTTCTTCTGTTAGTCACCATGGGCTCTTACTCATTAGATAGCAGTTTGGTATTGATTTTTCCCCAAGCATCGATGCTCGCTGGGAGGTGTGCCCTGTCGGCTACCGTCCGACAGGTATATTTACACCTACCAGCGACTCATGCTATATTTATACTATGTGTTATGGTCATTTATATAATTTGGGTGACTTCATGTTATTCCCTTATGTACACCTGGTGACATTCTTATCGTTTCATTCTTATACAATTGGTTATATGCACAAAGTGAGTGAGTTACCTTTCTACCTTTGTGCAATAGGAGAACATAGATATATACATTAATTTCATTTTGATAGGCCTAATAAGGTCTAAATAATCATTTTTCAGATGGCCAGTGTCAGACCAAATGCCCGAGTTCAATGGCAATGCCTTGACATGGTGTCATTGACATCCAGCCTCTGCCAGAAAACAATATGAACCCACCTTTAACGCCTGGAGTCCTCAATGCGTCTGAATGCGTATATCCTCCACAATTGATGTGTTTAGACTAAATATCATCCTGGTTTTCTGAGTTCAATTTATCGGTGCAGGCATGAGGGGAGAGAACCCGGCCGCCCTGTTGACGCCATCTTCATCTTGTCAAGCCTCCATGTGTCCGATTGATCCAATGCTTTGGGATTTGATATGAACGCATGAACAGGGATATTCCTAGAATTTTTTTGTAAGTATCAAAAGCCCCTTCGGGAAAAAATCTAAGGGGCCATTTTCTGGAAATATGTGGGCATTTGGAACATTATTTTCCATTTTTGAGAAATATTGTTGCGGGAATGGCCCCTTCACTGTTAATACAGTGCGGGAATAAAATTCCTGATGCGAGAATGGCCCATCCCGCAGGCCTAGGGAGTTCCCTGCATGAAACACGCATGAGTGAAATGTGTGTTAGTATGCGTCCACAGGTCGACATAGGTACAATTAATATATATCTAGAGCATCATATAACGCAGTAATCCAGGTAAATAGGCAGTGAGAGAGAGAGCTCCCGCCGTAACGTCCAACCTAACGTCCACGTCCAGTCCCAATGTCCAGTCCAGTCCCAACTCCCAACGTAACGTCCAGACCCTGCACTGAGCGGTCTGACCTTCACCTTGGTGCAAACGTGAAGGAATACCAAGAAGATAGTGCGATGATTTTGCACATTGACGCGTAATTTTGGGGACCCCTCATTTAAACCCCGGGGAATGTCTGGAATGTGGGTTTTGGTCGGGGCGGTCCTCGACCTGGCCTAATCAGTGTTGGAAATTAACTTTTCAGACTGTCAGCCCGGATGTTGTAGAGTACATTAAAACGGGAAAAATCCGGGCTGATTTTAATGTAATTTTCTCAAAAACGGTCAGCCCTGTTTCAAAACAATCAGCCTGGGGCTGACGGGCTGACGTTAATTTCCAACACTGCTAATCCCCCTCGCCCCTGCTCTAATCCCCCTGGGTCAATGTTTATGTTACAGTTTATGGGGGTTTAAATATAAAAACTTTGCCTCGAAGGCAGTACTACGTGCAGGGTACATATGAGCAGCCCTACCTACCTCCGGCAGGATTTTAGGGTAACCACACGGTCTCCGCCCCCCTTATAGGAGGGGTTAGGGGTTTGATGTTGAAGTAAAATAAACGGTGCAAAATAAAAGTTATGTTCAATGCCATTCATGGCACATTATAACGGTAAAATAGTTTCTTTTTGTTTTCGTCATTTCAGTGGATTGTAAATTTGCCAGGACTGGGGTCCGGTACCCATCAAAACCCTAGAATGGCAAAATGACTTTTTTTTTTTTTTCGTCATTTCAGTTGATTCTTAAATCAGAATTGTGGAATGAAATTTTAATTGGGGGTTATTAGTTGCGCAGTTCTGGCCATTCTGACGGTCCCTGTCACTTGGCCACACTAGATGGTGCAGTGGCGGCTGCGTCATTACCGTTAGATGGGGCCACAACTTTTTTTGGAGAGAAAAACGTTACGCGGTTTAATTCTTATAATCTACGTCTCAATAATGTCAAGGTTGTAGTAAATATGACGCGAGTAAATTGATGAACTTACGCGTTCAAGCTCCCTCATCTTCTCGGTACTTGAACCTGGCTGTTGTCAAAGACTGTCCCTCTGAAGGGCTGGCCCGTGAAAGGCCCATAGTCCCAGGTGATTTAGCGGAGACTTAGGCTTCGGCCTGGTATGGGGCCTAAGTTCCATCCTAATTTTAAGGGCGCAATTTTAAAGCACATGACTATAAATCCAAATGACTTTAAAGCAAATTTTGGTGGTGGGGAGGGAGGCCGCAAACTGAACCCTAGCCTCATCCGACGGGGCCATCCGTCAGTAGGCCTGGTAGGCCTGGTGGGAAGCCTATACCCTTCCCTGCTTGACTAGGCGGCCGCCTTCCCTATAGGGTTGTAGCCAGGTGGGTGTAGCCAGGTAGGGGGGATGAGTGACTCGACCAGCCCGAGATGTTAACAATTGTCTTATAATCATCCAGGGCATACAGAAGCCCAAAGGCCAACCTTTGCTAAAAAGTGGGCGGGAGTCAGGCTTGCTTCAACTTGGCCGTTCCCGCGACCTCCCCCTCCGTGGGACGCCATTTTGATGCATGATGTCAGCCCCGGGCGTGACTATAAATCCAAATGACTTTTAAAGCAATTGACGAGTAAAAGTGGTTATTGGCACCAAAATTTGTATTTTATTAATCATACCGCCTGGTATACTTAGATTATAATTTGCCACCTCCCTGGAACACTTGAAAATGATGACAGCAACGGGCTAAATTTTGAGGGCACAATTTTGGTGACGCAATTTTGGTAACGTTTCCCCCCCTTTTCGGTATATCGTCAGTTCGTGCGGCCACGTTTTTGCTTTTGTCCATCAACTTGTTGGTCCTGTGAAGCCCAAAATGAATCGACAGGAGGACCTAAGAATGAGTGGAAACGGCAGACGCATACGGCGCCGCCGTAGAAAGGACCACCAGCCTCGACCAAACCAAAGGAGGGCTTCAAGTCCAACAGAGAAGGTCCGAGAGGAGGAAGATGCAAAGGTAGCTTACATTTTACGTTGTGTAACTCTTTGAGATATTTTTTATTTATTACTTACATTTGTCAGGCGTCCTAGGTCGCCCTACAAGCTGACTATACCTATAACCTAAATTTGTCGGGCGTCCTTGGGTCATTACTCATATTGATTTTATCCCATTGTATTTCTAAATTTTTTTTGTATTTTAGGCTTCCACTCGGGCACGGCGTGAGGACGCTGAGGTTGCGAAACCCGGGGATAGCAAACATATGCGTAGGTACCAGGTTAATAATAACGCGCCCATAATAACAAATGTCAAATGATTATTTTTGGTTATTAAGATTCACACACACTTATTATATTGTCATTCACTAGGGAATTGTCACAAGCACTAATGAAAAATCCTTAAAACTGTGATCAGTGTATAAGGAATATGTTCCTGCTGTGTTAACTTACATACATGTGTAATCCCAATCATTTATTGGAAATTTAGAAATATTTTCATAGTCAAACTTTATTTGTCATTACATATCATCATATATTCCATCGATTTTATAATCATTACAATAATTTCCCTATTCATGTATTCAGCGCCGCCTACTGACGTGTAGGCCTAAAAGAGTAACACCTTATGAGAGACATAAATTCTTATTTGTAAAACCAGTAAACTAGTAACTGAGTATAAATTAAAAAAATAATGTTAAAAATAATATAGTTTTTGTTTTTTATGGGCCTCACCCTATTACGTCATCAAGCGCAAGAAACAAATTAATGTTAGTACTGTAATGAGCATCCGTCTTGTCTTTCCTTCTCATGCTGTCATGCTAGATCATCTAAGTAACCCGGTTGGTTATTGTTAGATTTAAAATTCCCAAATTATAATATCAAATTCGTCTTAGCGTCATTTGGTTTGTAGAAAAATAAGGACTTTTGTCTGTTGTTGTGTTATTGTGTATTCAATTGGTCTTATAGTCATTTGGTTTGTTAAAAAAAAATTATGATAGGGAATTTGTATTTGTAGACGTCCTAGGCAACCTCATAAAGAAGCCTAAACGCCAACTTTTGGGGTTCAGAGGCCCCCGGTAAGCCTAGTGAATACGCACGGTCCTCAAAAAGGTACGAGGCATTATTCTTAAATTTAAACCCCCATACATTGCAAAGTAAACATTGACCGAGCCGGATTAGGCGGCCTCAGGTCGAGCCAACCGGTCTTATTCTTATTTAAACATACTGACTTTCCTTTCGGGGTTAATGTGGCTGGCGCGCGTAATTTTGCATTATTTCCCTTCCTGGACATTGAGATGTTTATCTGTGTACCCAGACCTATCTCCTGATACCAATAAGAACCAGGGTTCCCACGCATTTTTGAAATCCATTTAAGACCTTTTTAAGACCAAGACTTGGACAAATTAAGACCTATCGACCGCAAGCAAATAAAAGTTTTAGAAAAATCATATAATTTCAATTTCAATTGAGAGTATCTATTTGAAAGTTGGATTTGGTAACTTCATCTTAACTTCTCAAAAAATTCAATTTAAGACCTTTTTAAGACCTCTAGCTACAGAAATGCCAAATTTAAGACTTTTTTAAGCCCTTAAATTTGAGAAAATCAATTTAAGACCTTTTAAGTCCTGCGTGGGAACCCTAAAGAACTATTAGAAGGATTGATTTAACAGTAAAATATGGGTGTATAGCCCGTAATGAATATTCAAGAGTTGACCCCGTTTCCTGCCCCAGATCGGGGAAGAAAGGATCGCATGACCAAGTAAGATGGCGAAAGCCCCGGTGACCGTAACGATATAACAAGTCAAAACGTCTAGTAATACTGTATCAATTCGGCGGCACATATTGATTTAATATATATACATATGTTATATATGGTAAAAAATAAGTATCAAAGCAAGCTTTGATCCACATGAGGCGGCCGTATTAATAATACTAATGATTTATTGTGGTAGGTCTGAACTGACATTATAGTGACAATCTGAAGAAATATTTACTTTCAAGCCTATACATTAGACATTGACTCAGGCCTAAGCCTAAGGGAGTTCAAAAGTTTATGATAGGTCAGAAGAAATGACACTATAGTGACAATTTCACAAATCATTTAATCTTTTTCATCATTTAAATCTTAAATCTGTAAAACATGGTCCGAAAATATTTGAATTGGAAACATGTGCAGGCCTAAAATAATTGTATTTTCGGACCATGAGCCTACCTGAGCCTGAGGCCTAACCATTTTTTCATACCATTTGTAAAATATTCTTGCAAGCGTTTCCAGGCCTAAAATGATCAATCTATTTGATATATAGGATCCTGAGATATAGGCGAACATAGATATATATACATGGATTTCATTTTGATAGGCCTAATAAGGTCTAAATAATTATTTTTCAGATTACCAGTGTCCGAGTCCGACCAATGCGCTTTAGGTCCCCCTTCGCCTAACCTATTTCAACGGTATAATTTCAAATGCTGGAAAAAAAAAATGAATCTACCTGTACAGCCTGAGTCCTGAATGCTTCTGAATGGGTATATCCTCCACAATTGATCACAATTAGATATTTAGTCCAAATGTCATCCTGGTTTTCTGATTTCAATGTATCGGTGCAGGCGTGATGGGGACAGAACCCAGCCATCCTGCTCAGCTGCTGACCCCATGTTAGGCTTGTCAAGCCTCCTTGTGTCCGATTGATCCAATGTTTTCCCTTCGATACGAACGCATGGTCCACACATGAGTTTTCAATGCGTTGTATGCCTTTAAGGAGGTCCATACGTCCAATATATATATATATTGAAAGCATCAGATACCGGCGTAATCCAGGTATACAGGCCAGAAAGAGGGAGCTCCTGCCATAACGTCCCAGCGCCTGCATGGACCCGGGCGGTCTGAGCCTTTTCACCCGGCGGAGACCGAAGGATTACCAAGAAAATAGCTATGTATTTGCGCCATTTTTCGCGTTATTTTGCAATCTATTCATTTTTGGACCTTGACATGGTCATCTATGTATCCAATTCTACCTGTCTATATATAATAGTCCCGTAAGAACGATCGATTTCACGGTGAAATAGGTCTGCATAGGTTGATGAATATTCAGAGATTGACCCGATTCCCATGGCCTACATCGAGCAAGGAGGGGTAACGTGATCAAGGCCAATGGCAGCCTGGCGTTCAGTTACCGATCGATATAACGATTTGGATTCCGGGCTTGAATGTCTAATTTGTCCCACTTTTGCCCATTTTGACGATTTATTTGTATTCTATATACCCAAATCTCAGCAATATAAGCCCAAATAAGCTCAAACGTAGGTTATTCAAGCCATTTCGAGAGGGGTTTCAGAGTGTGATTTGGTTGCATCAGCCGACTCAGACACAATGGCGGGCACCCGGTGTTCCCGTAACGATATAATGATTTTGATCCGGGCTTGAATGTCTAATTTGTCCCACTTTGGCCCATTTTGACGATTTATTTGTATTCTATAATATCCCATTCTCAGTAATAGAAGCCAAAATAAGCCCAAGTATAGGTTATTTAAGCCATTTCGGGACGACGTAGGAAATTTCTCTCTTTGAACCATTGTGACATAGTTGCATGTGACGCTGACCCTAGGAAGGAGAGCCTCGAGTGAGGTGGCTTAGTATTAATATTAAAACGTTTAAATGTTTTATATATATCAGCCGCCTCACAACAATTTGTATTCCGCACTTGAATGTCTAATTTGGCCCAATTTGGACGATTTTAACGATTCCTTTGTCTTCTATAATATCAAAACCTCTGTGATATAAACCCAAATGCTGGTATTTAAGCCAGAATCGATCAGCAAAATTTCGTAAAGGCGAGGTCATGCACCGCAGCGGGGGGTCCGGCCAGAAAACCATTGCCAAGCAGTCTTCACCCAAGTCTATGTCTAAGAGGACGGTGACCCGCAAAATTCTAATGACCAGATCCAAACGGCCCAAAGGCTCACCGGGCCTCAATAATTTATTCCATACTGCACTACAGCCCAAACGTAAGGCTTTTCTAGTTTGTCGAAAAGATGTAAGACAGGTTGACTGCCGTCGATCTCCAAGCACAGTTGATTTTTGAAATATTGACACTCGTCACCCCAGCCTTTCCATATAACTGTATTACAACCAGAAGCAAGTTGAAAATCCAGTGCTGGTTCCTGCGTTTTCCGATATATTTTAAAGTTGTCATCAGCCTAATAAAAAAAACAACTTTATCAGCTCCAGGTGAGCTGCTCGATAGATCAATTATATTTCTATATACCTACGCGACAGCATAACCGAGTCTGGAGAAAAATACAGATAAGTTTTGTGGGCACTATATCAATATATTTTCACAAATATGACTCGGCATTGCCTACCTTACTTCTAAATCTATTAGTATTAGCATACTAGAATGAATGGGATGTACGCATTAAAAATATTTAATATGTGTGCAAGAGAAGACCTCGATTGGCTTATGATGGCAACCTTGACCTTGATGGCAAAGCGAAGGCACCCAAATTCAAAATATTCCTATTTGCCAATAAATTTTGTGGGTTAATATTTTCTATATTATTAGTGTGACTCAATTGAGTCTGCACCATCATCAACTAATCAAATTAAGTCGACATTGAAAAATTTGATCAGATTGAATTGAAAGGATCACAAAGTGGCAAAATCCGGAGTATTCCTGACGTATTTTCAGAATAATAACTTTATCAGAACACTCTCCATCCAAATTTGGTTTCCGCCATTTTATCATTTTCAGATATAAAAACGAACTCTCTAAGGTGATCTGCGTTACTATGCTTTTTCCGTGTCTCTACCCATCCCCTGTAAAATTAGAGAAAGACGACAGGGCTATCGTAAGTTTATTTTGATAAACACGCATTCCCTCCCTATAACTATGTACCAAGCGGGTATCTTACCCCCTCCTCTCTTCTTCCCCCCCCCCCCCCCAACTCCTTCCCCTTTCTTTCATAGTGATATGTAAGTGTTGATATACCAGCATTTATCTCAGCTGGCACTCTGTATCTAGCATTGAACAAGTGGGGCTTGGTGAAGATTGGAGGCAGTGCCTTTTTATTATGAGGAAGGTAAATAATGTTAACTTGTCATTGTCCAGCAGAATCTGTTTTTTCATTCCTAATAGGGATCCTGTACTCAACTTTACAATCCCCAAGCAGATCGACACTACAGCACTACAGATCTGCAAAGTGTCCCCCACAGTTTTGTTTACGGCGAGTATTAACCAAAAAATCACAACCTGACCTGCCATCTGTGGAGGGGTCGACGTCTAGTAATGTCTTCTGGGTGCGTTCAATAAGCTGACGGTCCATGGTCTTGGTTAGGTCATAGTAGTGACCAAACCTACCAACCGAGGTTCCTAACTGAGGATGAAAATGGAATAAAAGCATACGTGTAATCAATACCATATTAATAGAATTAGAGTTCTTTGAATGTCTTAGTCATTATTTATTAAGTGTGGTAAAGTCACCTTTTACGAAAAGCAACGGCTGCTCGGGACACATTCGGGGGAGGGGGTAGTTTAGTGAACCCAGTTTTGACAGAAAACCGAAAGGGGAAATCTTTAATTGGGGAGTACTAAACACATCCAGCCGTTGTTTGCTGACACAGGATACCACTTACTAAAGCCCTGTTGATAAAACTGTCAGCAGGGGTCACTTCTCTGGGCCTTTGTGGTTTGTGATTCCCCTTCCCTGAAACTAATGCCTTTCCCTGATACACTACAGAAATTGGAGGACGACATGTTCCGATGGATTTGATGTGTGTGTTGGTGCCAAGAATTTTCAAAACAATATGGTTCCCCAAATTTCCTGAAATGAGTAAATTTACTAGGACTTTCATCACTGTAATAATAAAATTAAAAATAAAGATGCTGGCCTTATGATAAGATAATTAGGGCTAGTTTACATCAAACACCAATTATCATTCGTCTAGAAAACACTAGTAATTGCACGTCAAGATATACATTTTATAATAACCCTTTTAACAATACAAATATATATATGTAAATTTATTTACAGATTCACATTACGATCATTCAATCTTGTCTTACTTGGACTTGTGGGTTGTTTTGGTAGCGCCAGGCAATGGCCATGTTGTCTGGTCCCTGTGTGGCTGCCTGGTCTGCAGCTCTCTCTGATGGGCAACCAGGATCGTCTGTAACTGCCCCTGGCAGCTCCTGTCACAATATCGGTACATGATATACTTTGTGAATGTGTCAGGTTTGGTTATATCTGCTTAAAAAAAGAAATACGTTGACAAACGCCAGCTACTGTTTCAGTTAATTTTTCAGAACAATAAACAAATTGTTTATTACATCAGGACCACACCTACAAACTTTGAGGAGACCAAGACCAAAATATCACACCAATTATGTCATGGATGTGGCACAATGACATGATCATCAAGCCATTTACATGTACAGGGGTCATAACGGCCTTCGGCAAAAAATATAGGAATTTTTTAGCAAAAATATAGGAGTTTTTAGGGCAAAAATATAGGAATTTTCGACAGATTTTCTTTGATTATATTAGATACAGCCATTTCATAGGCATTTGGTCAGTTTACAGACTAATTTCAAAATTACTGTGGGGTCTGGGGGGCAACCCCAGGAAAATTTTTAAAAAATTAACCCCTCAAATATAAAATCTGGGACCTCTGAATGAACTCAACTATCTACAATCTGATTAAGAATAGCACCCATTAATTTTTATGGAATCTTGGGCACTGTTAGCCAAGTAGGATACTGATTCCTTGAAGTTGAGATTTATATGTACTCCTGAGAATCTGGTCACTGGGGGGTCTGGGAAGCCACCCTAAGGAAAATTTTGAAAAATTAACCCCTCAAATATAAAATCTGGGTCCCTCTGAGTGAATTCACATATCTACAATCTGATTAAAAATAGCATCAATTTATAGAATCTTGGGCACTCTTAACCAACTATGATATTGCTACCTTGAAGTTGAGATTGTATCCACTCTCGAGAAAATTTATTCACTGGGGTGTCTGGGGGGCCACCCCCAGGAAAATTTGAAAAATTAACCCTCAAATGTGAAATCTGGGACCCTCTGAGTGAATTCAGATAACTATAATCTCAGAAAAATAACACTCATTTTATGGAATCTTGGACACTCTTAACCAGCTATGATATTGATTCCTTTATGTTGATATTTATTTCTACCTTTTGAGAATCTATTCACTGGGGGGTCTGCGGGGCCACCCCCATGAACATTTTGAAAAATTAACCCCTCAAATGTGAAATCTGGGACCCTCAGAGTGAATTCAGATATCTATAATCTGAGAAGAATAACACCCATTTTATGGAATCTTGGGCACTCTCAACCAACTATGATATTGATTCCTTAATGTTGAGATTAATTTCTACCTTTTGAGAATATCTAATCACTGGGGAGTGGGGGGCCACCCCCAGAAAATTTTTGAAAAATTAACCCCTCAAACATGAAATCTGGGACATCCTCACCAGTCGGCCCTCACCCTCCCTTCATGCCCTGAGGGTCCCTTGACCCTGACCTGGCGACCCTTACCCTCCCCTCAAGCTTATGCCCTGACGATCCCCTGATCTGACCTGACCTGACGGCCCTTACCCTCGCCTCATGCCTTGAGGATCCCCTGAGCCTGACCTAACAGCCCTTACTTTCCCCTTGATCATGCCCTGAGGATCCCCTGAGCCTGACCTGACGGCCCTTACTCTCCCCTATGCCTTGAGCATCCGCTGATCCTGACCTGATGGCCCTTTTTTCCCCCTTATGCCCTGAGGATCCCCTGACCCTGACCTTTGAGCCTTTTTGCCTGTATTCCACTAGAAAAATCCCACAAAAATAACAAAGATCAGGAGGGGTTAGGGCCAAACACTGTGAGTGTGTCAATTTCATTTTTACATCTCACGCTGTCTGTCATGTGCCAAACATTGTTACTGACTGCCAAAGGGTCAGAATGGGAAGCATAGGGCTGGGAGGGGAGGCACAAGGCAAAGATGGGGGAAGGGATGGGATTTCTTCCTCGTTTTTCCTTTTCTCCCCTCTATCTCTTTCTTTCTCATGAGATTTTGTGATATCAATTTGATTGACTTCCCAAATTATTGCAATTATACGCGGATCATCAGACTTTTCTGAGAAAAATACAGGAAATATAGGAATTTTTTGCAAAATATAGGAAATAGAGTGCCAAAAAAATTTAGGAAAATATAGGAAATATAGGAAAATATAGGAACGTTATGACCCCTGCATGTATAACATGTCATATTAGGTCACCAGCACTCTTTGGACTTTTCAAAGTGAACCCGGATACCTTTTTGGGTCTCACAATCCACCAACCATTCATGCACTTGAATGAGGTGCTTCACTGAGGCTGAGGCCTCATGATGTCGTATTCCTTTTAGTTTTTAATTTATTAAATCGCTTGTGATCAAGTGGTAGGATGTATCTATTCATATAGACAAGTGGAAAGTAATAGAAAATCATTTCCATGAAAAAAATACAAATCTGCGTAGAAATGGATATAAACCTTTTTTTTAGGCGAGAAATTACATTTTTCAAGCGAACCCACACCCCCCTAAAGAAAGAAATGTGTTCTTTGATTTGGACGAGTCTAAAAAATTGTCAAAATAATTTTTAAAAATGCAGAATTCCGCATTTCGACATAAGTCTTACATGCTTGAACAAAGGATCACAGGGTCACCTGCCCGTAGAAACACCATAGCAGAGAGGGAATAATCAGTAAAAGCACTATATAAGAGCTGGTATAGCAATGTGGGGTTGGAGAGTTAGAACAAAAGTACACACGGGAGATTGTTGGAATAATTTGGTGCTGATGGTATTTAAAGTGACTGAGTGATAGGGTGGAGTATTGGAGTAAGAGCTACTACATGACATGTACAGTGAGGATGAGATACCTTAGGGACTAGGAGTATACCGATGGATAAGATCTGGTTCACCTAAGTAATCACTGTTACCGTTAGGATCCATGGGTTGGAGGAGTAACCTAAAAGGGCTGGACTTGTACAACTACCACCTGTGCTTCAACTGTCTACAGTTATTTCAATAAACTTTATACTTCTGCAAGAGAGTCTCTTCATTACGATCTGAACACCCTGTGTGAGGATCTAACTCTACCCTTGGCTAGCAGATAATAAACTATACTTGAGGACAATCGCGCCATTATAGAAGCAGTATTTAGATTTCTTTAAAACTTTACACACTGAAAGTTATACCTATATAGGTTCCAAAAATGCAAATATAATCATGGGTCACAGTGCTAACTTTTCTGCTAAAGTGAGGTAAATATATGATTACTCAAAGATCACCTTGCAAAATAGATTTTGATATTTGATTATATTTGCCCATATTTTTGATAAATTTGATACAATGACCAGTCTAATGCTTTTGATATATGTATTCATGTTTCCTCAAGTGAGAAAGAAAGACTTTTGTAAAATTTACTGAAGTAATACATGTGTATATCTTTAACTTGAAAATATGTAAAATGAACTATTTCAAAAATACAAAAAATTCAAAAATAAAGTTGAACAAAAAAAAAATCTAAAGTTGAAAATTGCTCTAAAAGTTAATATCACATGCATAAGGATGTAGACTATCATATCCAGCCAAAAAAACAGGGGTCACCATACTAATTTGCCCAGCAGAGATGTATATCCATTTAAAAACCAAAAAATGGCTTAAAATGGTTATTTATTTGTTTTTCTATAATTTCACTAAAATGATTATTTTAAAAGTATTTTGAAAATTTTATGTTATTCCTGAGACCCTTACAATAATTTGGATTTATAATATGCCTTTATACAACCGATATTAAAAGAGTGACAGAAGAAATTGTAATTTTTGTTACAAATTTCACTTTTCAGCATTCGCAGGGTTTTCTCAAAATTAGTCTTATTTCCACATTTCTACCTTGAAAACTATTACTATTAGCTGATTTTCTAAAGCATTTCTGAATCCTACATATATCAATGAGTCTTTCTGCAAAATATAAATTAGATTAAGGAACTTTCAATTTTGGGCCATCTAGAAAATGGCGCCATTGTCCTTAAGTAACAACAGCTAACTAATGGACGTCCTCCTTTTACTCTTACAACATCAGTTACAATCCAACCAGGTATAGTTCACAATGAGCTTCCCCTTTCAAGGACCGTTATACCACTTGCTCCTCCACGGGAGCATCACTCCTCTAACTCTGCCAGAGTCCATGAGGCCTAACCTACCTCTCCCAGTCTCTCCTAAGTGCTATCCGTCCAGAAGGTTAAGCCTAAACTCGGTCTTAGCTCTTATTAGTTGGTTGGTTATTGGGGTTTAACGCCGTAGCAACATCTAAGGTCATATCACTGCGAGAACAAGGTTTGACAATTCTGTCTTGTGAAGCTCTCATTAGTTCACCTAGCTAAGTCTACCTGTGATGCTCCGTCTTGCGACCATACATATAGTTAACTATTGCTCCCACCTGTACTTCTCAAAGGTTGGTGTCGTCTGCTCACCTAGCTCTAGGGTTGTGCCTTTATATAGACCTTGTGCAGACGTGGTCACGTGATCTCTTGTTGGTGATCACACCATGTGGCTATGAAATAAAACCAAAATTAATGATTCCTAACTGATAATAATTGTTTATTATTATTAAATTGGATTTTCCTAAATAAATTGTCTATTTAAAAAAGGTTCTTAATGCTTTAACTAGAAATCTGAAGATTGTCAGCCAGAAACTGGCCGATGTTGCAGTGGTGGTTTTTAAATGTTAAAAAAGGAACATAACAAGGCAGTAGGGTCAGAGGGACCATACTACCACCCAGCTTGATTGCCGCGCCTGTGGCACCCTGTCCCTCGAGCCCCCCCCCCCCACCACCACCTCTAGGGCACGTCTACACCGACTGCCGGCCGGCCGGCCGGGTGTGCTAATTACAGGTACCAGTGGTGTTCACTGGCGCCATGCATCAGTGCACATCTCACAGGTCCCAGTGATCTGATCAGTATGGACACTGACACAAGGCACAGGCAATGGTGGGCTACCTCTGATAAGGGCTCCCAGGTCTAGGGGCCGTCACATAACCCGTCTGACGGTCATTTTGCCTCCGCGGTCCCCCCTCCCGCGGTCCACTCCTGGTCCCCCCGCAGTCCACCCCTGGTCCACCCCTTCACCCCTGGTCCACCCCTTCACCCCTGGTCCACCCCTTCACCCCTGGTCCACCCCTGGTCCAAATTCCCCTGCCAGCCCCCCGATCACGCGCCACTTCCCCCCCACCCACTCCCCTGGCCAGCATCCACCATGCTTGCCCTCCCCCCAATACCGACTCAGTCACCCCCTACCCCACTACCACTCCCCCGACCACAAACCTGAGAGTGGGGCCACGACTACTGCTGGGGGTGTGGCTACAAGAAATAATTTACAGGCCAAGGAGACCAATGAGATCACTGCTGGAGTGAGAGGGGCCCAACCAATTAACCCCCTCACCACTACCACCACCCTTCCCCCTCCTCCCTCCCACCACTACCCTCCCTAAGCCTCTCCCTGCCGGGGAGTGGCTACAAGTTGTGAGTCAGACCAGGGGAACCAATGAAATCACTGCTAGAGTGGGAGGGGGCCAACCAATACAACTCCCTCACCACCAGTGGCCAGCCAAGGGGACCAATGAAAACAGGGCTAAGGTGAGAGGGGGACCACCAATTAAACTGTATGCTGTGATCCAGTCCATCCACTCTACTACCCCCCCCCCCCCCCCCACCTTCCCCACCACCACCACTCCCCTACCTCTCCACTGCCGTGATCCAGTCCATCCACTCTACTACAGGGTACCAACCAAAAGTCCATTTTCAAATTCCCTGTGTTTTCCCTGAGATTTCCCTGTCCCGCAGCAATTTTTCCCTGTGTCATATCCAGCAAGTTTTTCAAATTTAAAAGCCTCTACGTACAGAAAACTAGACATCTAAAGATTTCGGCCGGAGACCGGCCGATGTTTTGGCAGGGACTCTTCAAACACCAACCCCATGAGGGAAAGATTTTATAACAATAAAATCCAGGGTTCCAGTAAATTCAACATGCAATATAAGGACCCCCCTCCCCCACTACACCCCCCCCCCCTCCCCTCCCCACTGTGGGGTTGGTGTGTAGTAGTCATTGGTAGTGGTGGTTGTATATAGACACCCCCTCCGCTCACCCGTGACTCACCTGCCATGGCCACACTCACTGGTCACTGCCTCAGCCCCCCCACCCACCCACCTTGGCACCCCTGCCATACAGTTCTGTGGTCCACTATAGTGTGGTGGAAGGTGGGGTGGGGGGAGGGGGAGGGGAAGGGGGAGGTGGAGGGTGAGAGGGGAGCCAGTCAAGGCCAAAGGATATTTCACTTTTTGTTTCTTAGTTTGCCCTTACTAAAATTGAAATTAAAATCAATTTGAAATGAAAATATGTTACATAATTAAGTAATGATAAATCAAATGCTTATCAACAAAAATAGTTTGAAAATTTATACTTTAAGCGTTTGTCAGATATAACTACATGAGTACATTTATTGGAAACAACAAATTAATTTTGTTTTCAGGGCAACCTGGGCTTTCCAGTCTCTCAAATTGGACATACCTCTATATATAGGACCCATGGACAGTGGATGTCAATCACTGATATTTGTCCCTCCTACCTCTACCACCAGTGACCAATGAGAAGAGACTTGAGTGGAGGCCCCACAGACCACCACCACTGGGGGTCAGAGAGGGCACACCAATTAAACAATTACATGGTCCACCGCCCCACTACAATGGACCCAATTCAAAAACAGACCTATACCTTTGTTTTGGCAGGGCTTTCAAAGGTACTATAGTCCACACTTGTATTACCCTGCCAAAACAAAAATTGGACAACCCAACAACAAAATGTTTAACCCTTAATATCTTGAGAATCAGGAATTTCAGGACCTGGCCAAATGAAATTCCCTGTGTTTTCCCTGTGTTTTGGCAAAATTTTCAAATTCCCTGTGTTTTCCCTGTCAGGGAATTTTTTTTGCCATTTTCCTGTTTTCCCTGTGTGGTTGGTACCCTGTACTAACCCGGCCCCCCTCCCCACCACCACCACTCCCCTACCTCCCCACTGCTGTGATCCAGCCCGTCCACTCAACTAACCCCATTGACATACCTCTATATATAGGACCCACAGACACTGGATGTCAATCACTGATACTTGTCCCTCCTACCTCTACCACCAGTGACCAATGAGAAGACACTGAGTTTAAGTTACCAACGCAACAAAAAAGAAAAGATGATTTTATCTAGGTTTTTTATTTCCAAAATTGGTTCAGTTAACAAAGGAAAATGGGCAGGGGCGCATCCAGGGGGGGGGGAGGGGGGGTCCTGGAGGTTCGGACCCCCATCTCCTTTTGGTTGACCCCTAAACTACAAAATGAGGGGGAAATGTTGTGTGTATATGGGCGATTGCATGCAGTCTTAGTACTTAGCCATTACGCTGACCCTCCCCCCCCCCCCCCACCCCCTTTTGAAAATCCTGTATCTGCCCCTGATGGCACTGACCTTCAGGAGACGTTGACATGATGGATCAGCACTTGCAAGGAGAAGTCCATGGTCACACATGATTCCTTCTGATATGAAATACTTCATAACCATACGTGAGTAGCTGGCATGCAGGTCCTCCTCTGAAGTAAAAAAGAAATGTCAGGGGTCATACCCAAGATTGGATAGGTTGAAATTCGGAAGACGTGGCGATGTGGTTATGTTGACAGCAACCGCATGAATGAACAGAGCTGTTGAGCTGGAAAAAAAAAAAAAAAAAAAAAAAGATTGGATAGGTTGATTTTGTCAAATATAGGTGTGGTTTAAAAAACCATAAATCTGTCTTATCGATTTTGTAAGCATGTTCAAGTAAAGTTAAGGGAGTAATAGTAAAGAAGACTTTATTCCTTCAAACGTCTTCTAAAACAGGTAAATCGTGACAGGTTTGGCGTGCCACTATAGAAAAGATATTTCCCTATTCTATTTTTAGAAAGATGACGTCACACAATCACAGAAAGGTATTCCCGCTCTATTTTTAGAAACAGATGTTGACGTCACACGATCACAGGAAGGTATTCCCCCATTCCATTTTTAAAAACAGATAATGACGTCACACAATCACTCGCTAATCACTCTTTGGGCCGATCATAAAGGCGGCGCGTGACAAGTGTTGAACGAGAGGCGTAACATTACCTTACAATTTTTCTTCAGGGATGTAAGTCAGGGTTAATGAAAAAATCTGAAACCCCAGACAGAAAACTCGGAATAATAAAATGCCATAAAAAGTCATGTAAGGAATTCAGTTTCAAAATTATTATTTGAGGTGATGATGTTAAAAAATCTGAAATCCGATTAACATCTGAAAATTTGCATCCCTGTTCCTTAACAACTCTTGTTGCCGAGGCAATCCTGCTGGATAACATGAAGGTCCCTTATAATCACAATATATGCCTGTCATGGGACCGCAATTCATAAAATAGTTTTTGTCACAGCACATTCTTGTGACTCATCTCTCGTGGATTTGGAAATTCCATTTTATCCTAACTAGAGTCAATTAACCCTGACATTTTTTTTTTAAATTCCACTTTTCCCAGACCAACTACAAGACTCCTTGACTTTTTCCTGACCTTGAAAAAAATAACGTTTCCCTGACCTGTGGCAACCCTGTTAATGGGGCGCCCCAAGAAGAACCAGACCAAGACCAGACATTAAAATACACCACCAAGGACAGATTCTTTTTCAAGTTTCAATAGATTGTCATATCTATATATTAGGGGAGTGTATAGTTAAGCTCCCAGGTGCTACATCACAGAATGTGTGCACCGAACTTGCAGACAAAATAAAAGATTAATTCCGTACAGTAGGATATATCTACAGTAATTCCTATGATTCTTTAATTGAGACTATCGATACTCACCCATTAGAAAGACAGTCCCAATAGCAAGTCCACCTCCTGTAAGATAAGAAACAGAGTAAGCCTATTTTTATTTTGTAACCCTTCCATACACAGAATCTTTAACTGTACCCAGTGGCTGATCCAGAGGGGGGCACAGAAAACTGGTGAAATAGGTAAACGCAGGCATTTGGGGGACATTGTGCAATAGCCAACCTGTTAAGGCTATGAGAGGACGTTGTGAAGGTTTCAGACTCTGAAACATCGGAGGACATTATGGAAGACCAAGCTTTCCCAAATTAAGCCTAGTCCTGAAAGGGAATCAATGTCCGATTCTGAAATAATTAAATAACTTTTATGATATCATAGATAGAAATGTTAGTAATAGACTGTCATAATATCAAAGTGTATACCTCAGTCGGGAGTTTAGGTCTGCGCATGCGTGGTCCTTTGGCGCTATAGATTTCGGGGGGCAAGCGCCACCTCCCAGCCAATGAGGAGTGTACCATTGTACCACGTGACACAATATGGCCGCGCCCAGTGCGAAACTCCCAAGTACGGTATAGCAGTAGCTTACAGCTGGCACTATAGAACAAGGTAAGCAAACTAGGTCAACTGTTGCAAAGAACAGGTGGAAGAAATCACCCTATACACCTACACTCTCCTTCTATAAGAAGAGACAGAAGAGGTCAAAGAAGCAGATCTCAACATTTGAGCCTCATGTTAGGTTGGGGTAAGAAATTAGACTCCTTCAAGAGGTAGAAACAGGGATCTTCCTGGGCATGCGGGATGCGGGATTAAATAGCCAAATATTTTATTGATTAGCAAAATTTTCTGCCATAGAAAAATATTTTAAATACATGTTGATTTTTGACGGGAATGGTATATAATTTGCCTTATTCTGGACACAATTTGGCTAAAACAAGTCGCCAAATCTTTCAAATTTGGTTAATTTATCATGTAATCAAGTCGCCAGATTGATTCTACAGTGCTGTGGCCATCGGCAATTTCGCGAGCAGGGGCCCCCATATAAGGAGTCTCTACCGCTAGAAGAATTTGTCTACATTTATTCGTCTATAAGTATTTTACAATAGCCTGTGATCTTAATATACTAAAGGAACATAACGATGAAGGCAAGCTAGTTTACTCCCCATTTTGTAAAGGCTATTATCCATATTAACAAAAAAGTAAGAAAAGTAATGAAGAATATATACTTTCAATAGGAATGGATACTAGTAATTATCACATATCATATAACAATAGAGGAAACCATACACTAGCTCATTACTCTAAAAACTCTAGAGTGGATTCAGAGTGGACACTAGAGTGGAGAACATTTAGAAATTATTGCAATATATAACTGAATCAGACAAAATAGTTTTCACTGTTTAGGCTTTAGCATGTTATTCAGTCAACAAATGTCGGAACAAGCGACGTCCGACATTGTTATGACGTTATTTTAGTTACTACCTTTTTACCTCCTTTCAGATAATCCTATTGTATTATATTGAAGATTTCAGACACAAAGTTTGCCTACAATATGAGGCCAAACTCTAGAATGCGCAGCCCCATCATTTCATCAACATTCTAGAGGCTGGCTACATCGGACTAGACGTGGCCTGCCTTTCTCTCGTTTGCAGGATAAAATTTGAAACCTGGTTGCCCACTGGGCAACTCGACTTGGGAGTGTGGTGGTCCAGCTACAAAATGTGGTTCAGGGCTTGACAAATTAGGTGTCTGGATGCCCGGGACAACCAGAAAAACGTGTGGGACAACTAGATTCTGCACTGAAGTCCAGTGCAAAGATTATATTCTTTAATATACAAAATATTATATATGTTGTGAACTCTCTCAAGTTTGGCAGGGGGACATTGTGATTCGGTGAGCTAGTGTCGTAGCAAAGCGCTGAGCGGCACTGGTGTCTTGTGGCTAGTCATAGTAACCATGGTAGATGTTGGCACTCCCAAGCGGAAATAGTGGTAACTGAGTTTAGCTCGTTCCTAGCCAACAGCTTTTCCTATTTACAATGGTTTTGATGTAGAACTAATAATAATATTAATATCTTCCAGTTATAGTATGAGTGAAGTGTATGCGTTATTAGTGAAAATCAGATAAGAGTTAGGGTACCTGAGCGTAGGGCCTGCCTATGGCTGACATTATATAAAGGTATGAGACTTAGGATGAGTGACTATCACAGACTTCAAGACGAACACAATAGTCTAACAATACAAGTCGAAATCACACAGGTTGTGATAGTATCAGTAACAATGGTTACAACAGGTGAATAGTATGGATCGGGAACAGCTTAGGGTTTAACCTTACAGATAGAGTACTAGAATACAACGGAGATCCCACCGATGATCTCTGGTGTTGGTTTGACGGGAGGTGCCACTCCCACTAGCCATTTTGGTATCAACGGTCCTCGCAAGAGGAAGCTTATGGTGAGCTATACCTGGTTGGAATGTAACTGATGTTGCTTGCTTATGAGATGGATGGCATGAAGATAAGCTCCATTATATAGCAAGATAAACACCAGTCTAGCTCAATACAATGGGCTGGTAGCCCGTAGGACAACCACGTTTGGTACTTGCTTTCAAACTTTTTATGAAAGATTTCAATGTTGAAATGCTCGGTGCTACCATAAAACGTCGGGCTACCATATCTTAGATCCGGAAAACCAGGAAAGATGTGTGGTTGCCCGGCAGATAACCATGTTTTGAAACGATTTGTCAAGCAGTGTGGTTGCCCAGTAAACATTTAAATAGAATTAGCTACAAAATGTGGTTGCCCAGTTTGAATAGGTAAGATAAAATAGATTACAAAAAACTCAAAGTTAATAATTTTCACAGAACCTTAAAGCTATGGTCTCATCCGTCATAGCATCGTAATTTGTAACAATAACTCCAATATATTGGTGTGAAATTAGTGACATAACCAATAAATGTTACCAGATTATTTTCTAATCGCAAGCTGTGGCGTCACTAGGTTAAGGACAATTGCGCCATTATAGAACTAACATTGAGATTTGTTTAAAATTTTACACAGTAAAAGTTACACCTACATTGGTATCAAAAATGCAAAAATAATGATAGGTCACCGTGGAAACATTTAAGCTACAGCAGTTTATTTATATGATGATTATTCAAAAAAAGCTTCAGAAACGAATTTTGAAATTCTATTTTATTTGCTTATTATTTTGATAGGATTGATATGACAATCAGTCTAGTATTTTTTATCAAATGTCTTCATGTGTACTCAAGTGAACAAGAAAGACTTTTGTTAAATTTGATGATGTAATATATAGTTTTAACTGGAAAATATGCAAAATAAACTATTTCAAAAGAGAGAAATTATAAAATAAAGTAACATACAAAAAATTTGAACATTGAAAAATACTCTAAATTCTAATATCACGTGCCTATGAATATAGGCTATCATATCCAATCAAAAAATTGGGGGGTCACCGTGCTTATTTGGTCAGCATGGCTGAATATTCATTTCAAAAGACAAAAATAGCTAAAAATGTGTATTTATTTGTTTTCCCATAAATTCACTAACATTTTTAATCAAAAATTATCTTTAATATTCTATAGTATTCCTGATATCCTAACAATAATTTAGATGCATAATATATGTTTATACAACCTCTATCAAAAGGGAAACAGGAGAAAATGTAGCTTTAATTGCTAAAATCATGTTTGAGCATTATCAGAAAACCTACAAAATGAGTCCTATTTGACCATTGTTATCTCTGAAAGTATTTCTTTGGGCAAAAATTCTATTTGGATTTTAAGTCAGACATGTATTCATGAATATTTATGCAAAATATTAAAAAGATTGAAGAACTTAGATTTTTGGGGTATTTGGAAAATGGCGCGATTGTCCTTAACATAAGCTGATGTAAGACTAACACTAGGAGGATGACAGTGTGGCTTTAATTGGAGACTTTGAGTCTGGTTGCCCACTGGGCAACTCTGGCACTCATTTTAGTGGCCCAGTATGACTTTTGGTGGTCCTGGGCCATTGGGCAGCGAAATTTCGAGGAAATCACACACAGAGGTTGGTGGTGCCTTTAACAAAGGATCCTATGTGAGAAAACAGATTATTTCGCTCTAACTTTTTAAATATCACTCCAATCTTCATACAGTAAAAAAGAAAAAGTTTGGAATTAATCCCAGGAATACAGTCAACCCTTCAAATTTTTGCATTTTGTCCCTTTAAAGGGACGTTCTCATCCCTGAGATGGACGTGTTTTGCTCCGTTGTAACCCCCTGATGGCTGTGCCAATTTCTCGACGTGACCTATGACCTTACAGGATTACGTTCTAACGTCACAAAACACGTCGCCGGCCGTCGCGTCGTTAGGTTAACGTCGGCGTATGTAAGCTTAATGACGGCAGGATCAGAACGTCCCTTTAAGCCTTGACATAGAGACAATTTATCTTCTGCTCCCAGAAAATAATCGACATTGTATGGTGAAACCTGCTGTCACGCAACCCTGGACACCCCTCTATCATTTTCAGGCAGTGTCACACTCACACTATTCAACATACCGACCCACCCCCCTGTGCGTCACATCATGATCATTTATGGACGGCCTCATGTAATGGGTCTAAACCCTTAAAATCAACAGTGCGACAGGGGGATTTCTTAAATTCAACATGGCAACAGCCGTTTTTTAAATTCGACAGGCAACATGGCAACTAAGGGGCAAATAACATTGGCCTTTTCTTTAATTCGACAGGGGACAGGGCTAATTCTTAAATTCAACATGCAGGGCACAAGGTCTAAACCAAGATATATGCCTAATATGGACAGGCGACAGTGCTGTCTTCAACACGCGGCACGCGGCACGCAACTCCCCCCCCCCCCCCCCAATCCCCTTTTAGTTAAAGCCTTACCAAAAGAAAAAACTTTAGTGAAGGCCACTCCCTGTTGCAGTTTAGGCTTCAGCTATCAGCAGAGAACAGATTCCCCAAAGATATTTTGTTATCTGAACTCTGATTGGTTAAAAGTTATTACAGCTATCAGTAGAGAACAGATTTCCCAAATCCAGTTGTTATCTGAATTCTGATTGCTTAAAAGTTGTCATGGATGTCGTCATATCGACGAGCGTCTTTACGTCGCCACAAACATCATTACGGCGCCATGAACGTCCTTACGGCGCCACAAACGTCATTACATCGCCACGAACGTCGTTGCGGCGCCACGAACGTCGTTACATCGCCATGAACACAGTGTTCGAGACTAACGCCGGCCCGTCGGCCAATGGGCGAGAATTTGAGAGCAGGGCCGATATTTTTCACCAAAAATAGTGTTAAATTGGCCCGGATGGCCAACAGAAATTTTTGACAATTTTCTTTCATTTCCATTAAATTTTCACCTATCAATCGATAGGTTTGTATCAGTTAAAGGGGCTGTCTCGTCCGTGAGTTCAAAGAGATAAGTCCGCCGACGTTAGCTAGGCAACGGGACAGCGGGCGACGTGTTTTGTGACGTTAGAACGTAATACTGCGACGTGATTGGTCACGTCACGAATTTGGCGCAGGAGTGAGGGGGTTACAACGTAGCAAGTGACGGCTTACTGACGGACGAGAATGTCCCTTTAAGATGCTATTATAAATTCAGGGCCAGTAGAAAAATATCAGGGCCGACAATATTTTGACAAAGTCGGCCCTGATGGCCGACAGCCGAAAAAGTTTGTTTCGAACACTGGAACATCGTTACGTTGCCATGGCGATCACCAAGGCAAGGGTGGTGTGGCGATGTAACGACACCGAGGATTACAGATTAGATCTATCATAAGGCCTAGGCTTACAGGGGTGTGCAAGTTCAAATTCACACAAATTTGCGAATTTTTGTCACAGAATTTGCGAATTTTAGCCTCTAATTTATGTAGAAAATGCTATACAAAAAATTTGCAAATTTATGACTAGATTGTGCAAATTTTAGTGTTAGATATGCGAAAATAACTTTGTTTGGGACTGCACACCCTAGTCCGTCCCTGACCTACTTAACTCTTACATAAAAGGTCTGTTCACCCACAACAGTCCATGGCTTTTATTGGTCAATTAAAATTTGCAAGGAATTCTTTTATTGGCCCTCTATACGCTGCAAGCGGGTTCAACTCTCCTGTGCGGGAGGGCGCGCAATTCTCCTCCACTCGTCAACGACGCGACGTCTTATGCGAGTGAGCGTGCCAGAATTTGGACCCAACTTCCGGTGCCTCCCGCACAGGAGAGTTGAACCCGCTTACGGCGTATAAATGGCATGGGGAATCCCTTTGATGGTTCTTGGCCTGCTGGCTGGTTTATGGACCTCCCTGCCATAAACCAGTGGCTGCAAAGCATGCTGGGATTTAGGTGGGAATTCCCACCTAAAATGGTTGCCGGTGTACAGACTCACTTTGGGAAATAGTGGGTCTGGCTGGTACAGACTATGCACACCCCTGCTTTCACAGGGGCCTACATCACTTTGGGAAACAGTGAGACTATGAAAACCAAGGATCGCTTTTTTTCCGCGAACACTATGCATTTCTTGTTTAAGGATGGCCTGATATTTACCGAGAACATGATCCAGGGATGGAATGCCTGTAGATACTAGTAGCTGACTATTGTGAAGCGAAGGACGCGTTCCAGAGATTTGAGATTTTAACCGACTCTTCTTCAGGAAACTTGTAGCATTAGCAGAAGACATTTCTTGGAAGGACCGGAGGTTGGATTAGACTAGTGTACGTATACTCCCTAAGCTGCTTCAACTCCCATGAGGGGGTGGCTAAAGTTGGATTTCTGGTTTGCTCACTCGCCAATGACGTCACGTCGCGGACATTCCAACTTCCGGTCTGAAGACTACTGTCCTATTCCTCCGTTTCTGCGCAGTTATATTCTACTGGATGATTGATCTCCAGGCTGTGATGCGACTCTTTACCCTTTGATGGTCTGCTTTTTTCCTTCAATACTTCAATCCGGTGCGTGGCCGTGGTCAATACTTTTGCCGAAAGAGTTAATAGACCAATTTATGCCATCAGCGAGGCGAAGTCCATCATCTGTCTGCTTTCCGAACACTCCACCACAAAGTGCTTTCCGGATCCGCCGCGGCGCACGTGTAAACTCGCCTCAGATTCCCGTGTATGAACTCGCCTGTCTCAGTACTTACAATCTAGCCTCAAAGGGAGTTGTAACGGGTATCAAGTTATGACGGGTACCAAACCACATATATATCCCTCTCATCTTTTATTCATTTGAGATTCATACCTAAAACCCTCAGTTGTCCCTACCGTCTACGCCACAGTTCGTTGAGAGAGCACCTGTTTGAGGCTATCTCCGCTGGCTTTGCGCACGCGCCTGGAGTAGATTTTAGCCTCGTTGCTTCGGATTCCACAGAGCTAAGTAGGTCAGGGACGGACTACAAGCGACGGGCACACTACCACTAGCTTCTGGTTTCACGGTAGGCCGACTGGTGTGGAAAGGAGCTCTGTAGTACAGTTTGAAGCGACGGGGTCTTGAGGAAATATATGTGGCGCCATCTGTAGTGTCATATACCTTTCTGTCCCGAGGTGAAGGGGATGCCAGTCTCTGAGTGGCTCATAATGGGATGAGATAAAATGATCAAAACTGACAACAAAATGCGCGAAATCTGGCTACACAACCTCTAAAAGTGAATGAGCATGCTATCAACCCCCCCCCCCCCCCCCAAAAAAAAAGCTTTTTTTTCTTTAAAAAAAAAAAGGGTTGAGAGCCGTTTTTTCCACAAAATTTGAAGAGGGTCCGTCCATAATAAGCCCATCCCAAATTGGGTATATCCCAGGGTTGGACAAGGGTTGGACAAAACAACCATATACGCCATCCTTGTCACCTAGATTTGGAATTACTGGAATAACTATGAATCATGTTTTTCTATATCCCCAAGTATTGATAGAATGTTATGATTTTTAAAATTTTACCATTTAACAGATTTGCAGGTTTGCCAGCCAATCAAAATACTGCAGTTTAGGGAAAATAGGGTTGGACATTATAGGTAAGGTCGACAGGCTTTAACATTGGTTCCTATGGGAAAAAGGCAAATATACAAAGTTGCATTTTTTAAATTTTATGAGCAATTTGTCAACTAAACCATGATGGTTCATTTTGTTTTACACATCTATCTGTGGGAATTAAATTAGAAGGAAATTGCTATGTAATTTCATGGTAAAATGTGATGTTGATGTATACTGGGATGGGCTTATTGACGTTATGCAGCAGGGGGGAGTGAGGTTTAAACATGATATAGAGAATTTTGCACTTAGATTTTAATCGATCGGCAGCATTGATTATACCCTTTTTAACAGGCCGCCGACCTTGGGGGCCGTTTTTGAAGGGCTTGGGCTATCCCAGCATTCCAAGTAAATAGCTGGAAAAATTCGCCTTGGCCTGGGCTTCGAAACGCTGGCTTCGGTTTGTTCGTGCGACGTGTCTAAGCGCCTCAAATAAGGGGACGAAGTTAACTGGCAGTGCTGTAGCATAGGCCAGCCCCAGTTTATATTAAACTTCATATAGAGAATGGTGTTGAATCAAAACTAAATGTTGGAATCGAAACTTCAAATTTTAACACATGATTCCCCACGACTTGGCGGTCATTTTGAGCCTATTCCCGTCCAAATCCGTGACGGGCCGTTTTGAATCTAACGAAAGCCCCCTTTTTAACAGGCCGCCGACCTTGGGGGCCGTTTTTGAAGGGCTTGGGCTATCCCAGCATTCCAAGTAAATAGCTGGAAAAATTCGCCTTGGCCTGGGCTTCGAAACGCTGGCTTCGGTTTGTTCGTGCGACGTGTCTAAGCGCCTCAAATAAGGGGACGAAGTTAACTGGCAGTGCTGTAGCATAGGCCAGCCCCAGTTTATATTAAACTTCATATAGAGAATGGTGTTGAATCAAAACTAAATGTTGGAATCGAAACTTCAAATTTTAACACATGATTCCCCACGACTTGGCGGTCATTTTGAGCCTATTCCCGTCCAAATCCGTGACGGGCCGTTTTGAATCTAACGAAAGCCCCCTTTTTAACAGGCCGCCGACCTTGGGGGCCGTTTTTGAAGGGCTTGGGCTATCCCAGCATTCCAAGTAAATAGCTGGAAAAATTCGCCTTGGCCTGGGCTTCGAAACGCTGGCTTCGGTTTGTTCGTGCGACGTGTCTAAGCGCCTCAAATAAGGGGACGAAGTTAACTGGCAGTGCTGTAGCATAGGCCAGCCCCAGTTTATATTAAACTTCATATAGAGAATGGTGTTGAATCAAAACTAAATGTTGGAATCGAAACTTCAAATTTTAACACATGATTCCCCACGACTTGGCGGTCATTTTGAGCCTATTCCCGTCCAAATCCGTGACGGGCCGTTTTGAATCTAACGAAAGCCCCCTTTTTAACAGGCCGCCGACCTTGGGGGCCGTTTTTGAAGGGCTTGGGCTATCCCAGCATTCCAAGTAAATAGCTGGAAAAATTCGCCTTGGCCTGGGCTTCGAAACGCTGGCTTCGGTTTGTTCGTGCGACGTGTCTAAGCGCCTCAAATAAGGGGACGAAGTTAACTGGCAGTGCTGTAGCATAGGCCAGCCCCAGTTTATATTAAACTTCATATAGAGAATGGTGTTGAATCAAAACTAAATGTTGGAATCGAAACTTCAAATTTTAACACATGATTCCCCACGACTTGGCGGTCATTTTGAGCCTATTCCCGTCCAAATCCGTGACGGGCCGTTTTGAATCTAACGAAAGCCCCCTTTTTAACAGGCCGCCGACCTTGGGGGCCGTTTTTGAAGGGCTTGGGCTATCCCAGCATTCCAAGTAAATAGCTGGAAAAATTCGCCTTGGCCTGGGCTTCGAAACGCTGGCTTCGGTTTGTTCGTGCGACGTGTCTAAGCGCCTCAAATAAGGGGACGAAGTTAACTGGCAGTGCTGTAGCATAGGCCAGCCCCAGTTTATATTAAACTTCATATAGAGAATGGTGTTGAATCAAAACTAAATGTTGGAATCGAAACTTCAAATTTTAACACATGATTCCCCACGACTTGGCGGTCATTTTGAGCCTATTCCCGTCCAAATCCGTGACGGGCCGTTTTGAATCTAACGAAAGCCCCCTTTTTAACAGGCCGCCGACCTTGGGGGCCGTTTTTGAAGGGCTTGGGCTATCCCAGCATTCCAAGTAAATAGCTGGAAAAATTCGCCTTGGCCTGGGCTTCGAAACGCTGGCTTCGGTTTGTTCGTGCGACGTGTCTAAGCGCCTCAAATAAGGGGACGAAGTTAACTGGCAGTGCTGTAGCATAGGCCAGCCCCAGTTTATATTAAACTTCATATAGAGAATGGTGTTGAATCAAAACTAAATGTTGGAATCGAAACTTCAAATTTTAACACATGATTCCCCACGACTTGGCGGTCATTTTGAGCCTATTCCCGTCCAAATCCGTGACGGGCCGTTTTGAATCTAACGAAAGCCCCCTTTTTAACAGGCCGCCGACCTTGGGGGCCGTTTTTGAAGGGCTTGGGCTATCCCAGCATTCCAAGTAAATAGCTGGAAAAATTCGCCTTGGCCTGGGCTTCGAAACGCTGGCTTCGGTTTGTTCGTGCGACGTGTCTAAGCGCCTCAAATAAGGGGACGAAGTTAACTGGCAGTGCTGTAGCATAGGCCAGCCCCAGTTTATATTAAACTTCATATAGAGAATGGTGTTGAATCAAAACTAAATGTTGGAATCGAAACTTCAAATTTTAACACATGATTCCCCACGACTTGGCGGTCATTTTGAGCCTATTCCCGTCCAAATCCGTGACGGGCCGTTTTGAATCTAACGAAAGCCCCCTTTTTAACAGGCCGCCGACCTTGGGGGCCGTTTTTGAAGGGCTTGGGCTATCCCAGCATTCCAAGTAAATAGCTGGAAAAATTCGCCTTGGCCTGGGCTTCGAAACGCTGGCTTCGGTTTGTTCGTGCGACGTGTCTAAGCGCCTCAAATAAGGGGACGAAGTTAACTGGCAGTGCTGTAGCATAGGCCAGCCCCAGTTTATATTAAACTTCATATAGAGAATGGTGTTGAATCAAAACTAAATGTTGGAATCGAAACTTCAAATTTTAACACATGATTCCCCACGACTTGGCGGTCATTTTGAGCCTATTCCCGTCCAAATCCGTGACGGGCCGTTTTGAATCTAACGAAAGCCCCCTTTTTAACAGGCCGCCGACCTTGGGGGCCGTTTTTGAAGGGCTTGGGCTATCCCAGCATTCCAAGTAAATAGCTGGAAAAATTCGCCTTGGCCTGGGCTTCGAAACGCTGGCTTCGGTTTGTTCGTGCGACGTGTCTAAGCGCCTCAAATAAGGGGACGAAGTTAACTGGCAGTGCTGTAGCATAGGCCAGCCCCAGTTTATATTAAACTTCATATAGAGAATGGTGTTGAATCAAAACTAAATGTTGGAATCGAAACTTCAAATTTTAACACATGATTCCCCACGACTTGGCGGTCATTTTGAGCCTATTCCCGTCCAAATCCGTGACGGGCCGTTTTGAATCTAACGAAAGCCCCCTTTTTAACAGGCCGCCGACCTTGGGGGCCGTTTTTGAAGGGCTTGGGCTATCCCAGCATTCCAAGTAAATAGCTGGAAAAATTCGCCTTGGCCTGGGCTTCGAAACGCTGGCTTCGGTTTGTTCGTGCGACGTGTCTAAGCGCCTCAAATAAGGGGACGAAGTTAACTGGCAGTGCTGTAGCATAGGCCAGCCCCAGTTTATATTAAACTTCATATAGAGAATGGTGTTGAATCAAAACTAAATGTTGGAATCGAAACTTCAAATTTTAACACATGATTCCCCACGACTTGGCGGTCATTTTGAGCCTATTCCCGTCCAAATCCGTGACGGGCCGTTTTGAATCTAACGAAAGCCCCCTTTTTAACAGGCCGCCGACCTTGGGGGCCGTTTTTGAAGGGCTTGGGCTATCCCAGCATTCCAAGTAAATAGCTGGAAAAATTCGCCTTGGCCTGGGCTTCGAAACGCTGGCTTCGGTTTGTTCGTGCGACGTGTCTAAGCGCCTCAAATAAGGGGACGAAGTTAACTGGCAGTGCTGTAGCATAGGCCAGCCCCAGTTTATATTAAACTTCATATAGAGAATGGTGTTGAATCAAAACTAAATGTTGGAATCGAAACTTCAAATTTTAACACATGATTCCCCACGACTTGGCGGTCATTTTGAGCCTATTCCCGTCCAAATCCGTGACGGGCCGTTTTGAATCTAACGAAAGCCCCCTTTTTAACAGGCCGCCGACCTTGGGGGCCGTTTTTGAAGGGCTTGGGCTATCCCAGCATTCCAAGTAAATAGCTGGAAAAATTCGCCTTGGCCTGGGCTTCGAAACGCTGGCTTCGGTTTGTTCGTGCGACGTGTCTAAGCGCCTCAAATAAGGGGACGAAGTTAACTGGCAGTGCTGTAGCATAGGCCAGCCCCAGTTTATATTAAACTTCATATAGAGAATGGTGTTGAATCAAAACTAAATGTTGGAATCGAAACTTCAAATTTTAACACATGATTCCCCACGACTTGGCGGTCATTTTGAGCCTATTCCCGTCCAAATCCGTGACGGGCCGTTTTGAATCTAACGAAAGCCCCCTTTTTAACAGGCCGCCGACCTTGGGGGCCGTTTTTGAAGGGCTTGGGCTATCCCAGCATTCCAAGTAAATAGCTGGAAAAATTCGCCTTGGCCTGGGCTTCGAAACGCTGGCTTCGGTTTGTTCGTGCGACGTGTCTAAGCGCCTCAAATAAGGGGACGAAGTTAACTGGCAGTGCTGTAGCATAGGCCAGCCCCAGTTTATATTAAACTTCATATAGAGAATGGTGTTGAATCAAAACTAAATGTTGGAATCGAAACTTCAAATTTTAACACATGATTCCCCACGACTTGGCGGTCATTTTGAGCCTATTCCCGTCCAAATCCGTGACGGGCCGTTTTGAATCTAACGAAAGCCCCCTTTTTAACAGGCCGCCGACCTTGGGGGCCGTTTTTGAAGGGCTTGGGCTATCCCAGCATTCCAAGTAAATAGCTGGAAAAATTCGCCTTGGCCTGGGCTTCGAAACGCTGGCTTCGGTTTGTTCGTGCGACGTGTCTAAGCGCCTCAAATAAGGGGACGAAGTTAACTGGCAGTGCTGTAGCATAGGCCAGCCCCAGTTTATATTAAACTTCATATAGAGAATGGTGTTGAATCAAAACTAAATGTTGGAATCGAAACTTCAAATTTTAACACATGATTCCCCACGACTTGGCGGTCATTTTGAGCCTATTCCCGTCCAAATCCGTGACGGGCCGTTTTGAATCTAACGAAAGCCCCCTTTTTAACAGGCCGCCGACCTTGGGGGCCGTTTTTGAAGGGCTTGGGCTATCCCAGCATTCCAAGTAAATAGCTGGAAAAATTCGCCTTGGCCTGGGCTTCGAAACGCTGGCTTCGGTTTGTTCGTGCGACGTGTCTAAGCGCCTCAAATAAGGGGACGAAGTTAACTGGCAGTGCTGTAGCATAGGCCAGCCCCAGTTTATATTAAACTTCATATAGAGAATGGTGTTGAATCAAAACTAAATGTTGGAATCGAAACTTCAAATTTTAACACATGATTCCCCACGACTTGGCGGTCATTTTGAGCCTATTCCCGTCCAAATCCGTGACGGGCCGTTTTGAATCTAACGAAAGCCCCCTTTTTAACAGGCCGCCGACCTTGGGGGCCGTTTTTGAAGGGCTTGGGCTATCCCAGCATTCCAAGTAAATAGCTGGAAAAATTCGCCTTGGCCTGGGCTTCGAAACGCTGGCTTCGGTTTGTTCGTGCGACGTGTCTAAGCGCCTCAAATAAGGGGACGAAGTTAACTGGCAGTGCTGTAGCATAGGCCAGCCCCAGTTTATATTAAACTTCATATAGAGAATGGTGTTGAATCAAAACTAAATGTTGGAATCGAAACTTCAAATTTTAACACATGATTCCCCACGACTTGGCGGTCATTTTGAGCCTATTCCCGTCCAAATCCGTGACGGGCCGTTTTGAATCTAACGAAAGCCCCCTTTTTAACAGGCCGCCGACCTTGGGGGCCGTTTTTGAAGGGCTTGGGCTATCCCAGCATTCCAAGTAAATAGCTGGAAAAATTCGCCTTGGCCTGGGCTTCGAAACGCTGGCTTCGGTTTGTTCGTGCGACGTGTCTAAGCGCCTCAAATAAGGGGACGAAGTTAACTGGCAGTGCTGTAGCATAGGCCAGCCCCAGTTTATATTAAACTTCATATAGAGAATGGTGTTGAATCAAAACTAAATGTTGGAATCGAAACTTCAAATTTTAACACATGATTCCCCACGACTTGGCGGTCATTTTGAGCCTATTCCCGTCCAAATCCGTGACGGGCCGTTTTGAATCTAACGAAAGCCCCCTTTTTAACAGGCCGCCGACCTTGGGGGCCGTTTTTGAAGGGCTTGGGCTATCCCAGCATTCCAAGTAAATAGCTGGAAAAATTCGCCTTGGCCTGGGCTTCGAAACGCTGGCTTCGGTTTGTTCGTGCGACGTGTCTAAGCGCCTCAAATAAGGGGACGAAGTTAACTGGCAGTGCTGTAGCATAGGCCAGCCCCAGTTTATATTAAACTTCATATAGAGAATGGTGTTGAATCAAAACTAAATGTTGGAATCGAAACTTCAAATTTTAACACATGATTCCCCACGACTTGGCGGTCATTTTGAGCCTATTCCCGTCCAAATCCGTGACGGGCCGTTTTGAATCTAACGAAAGCCCCCTTTTTAACAGGCCGCCGACCTTGGGGGCCGTTTTTGAAGGGCTTGGGCTATCCCAGCATTCCAAGTAAATAGCTGGAAAAATTCGCCTTGGCCTGGGCTTCGAAACGCTGGCTTCGGTTTGTTCGTGCGACGTGTCTAAGCGCCTCAAATAAGGGGACGAAGTTAACTGGCAGTGCTGTAGCATAGGCCAGCCCCAGTTTATATTAAACTTCATATAGAGAATGGTGTTGAATCAAAACTAAATGTTGGAATCGAAACTTCAAATTTTAACACATGATTCCCCACGACTTGGCGGTCATTTTGAGCCTATTCCCGTCCAAATCCGTGACGGGCCGTTTTGAATCTAACGAAAGCCCCCTTTTTAACAGGCCGCCGACCTTGGGGGCCGTTTTTGAAGGGCTTGGGCTATCCCAGCATTCCAAGTAAATAGCTGGAAAAATTCGCCTTGGCCTGGGCTTCGAAACGCTGGCTTCGGTTTGTTCGTGCGACGTGTCTAAGCGCCTCAAATAAGGGGACGAAGTTAACTGGCAGTGCTGTAGCATAGGCCAGCCCCAGTTTATATTAAACTTCATATAGAGAATGGTGTTGAATCAAAACTAAATGTTGGAATCGAAACTTCAAATTTTAACACATGATTCCCCACGACTTGGCGGTCATTTTGAGCCTATTCCCGTCCAAATCCGTGACGGGCCGTTTTGAATCTAACGAAAGCCCCCTTTTTAACAGGCCGCCGACCTTGGGGGCCGTTTTTGAAGGGCTTGGGCTATCCCAGCATTCCAAGTAAATAGCTGGAAAAATTCGCCTTGGCCTGGGCTTCGAAACGCTGGCTTCGGTTTGTTCGTGCGACGTGTCTAAGCGCCTCAAATAAGGGGACGAAGTTAACTGGCAGTGCTGTAGCATAGGCCAGCCCCAGTTTATATTAAACTTCATATAGAGAATGGTGTTGAATCAAAACTAAATGTTGGAATCGAAACTTCAAATTTTAACACATGATTCCCCACGACTTGGCGGTCATTTTGAGCCTATTCCCGTCCAAATCCGTGACGGGCCGTTTTGAATCTAACGAAAGCCCCCTTTTTAACAGGCCGCCGACCTTGGGGGCCGTTTTTGAAGGGCTTGGGCTATCCCAGCATTCCAAGTAAATAGCTGGAAAAATTCGCCTTGGCCTGGGCTTCGAAACGCTGGCTTCGGTTTGTTCGTGCGACGTGTCTAAGCGCCTCAAATAAGGGGACGAAGTTAACTGGCAGTGCTGTAGCATAGGCCAGCCCCAGTTTATATTAAACTTCATATAGAGAATGGTGTTGAATCAAAACTAAATGTTGGAATCGAAACTTCAAATTTTAACACATGATTCCCCACGACTTGGCGGTCATTTTGAGCCTATTCCCGTCCAAATCCGTGACGGGCCGTTTTGAATCTAACGAAAGCCCCCTTTTTAACAGGCCGCCGACCTTGGGGGCCGTTTTTGAAGGGCTTGGGCTATCCCAGCATTCCAAGTAAATAGCTGGAAAAATTCGCCTTGGCCTGGGCTTCGAAACGCTGGCTTCGGTTTGTTCGTGCGACGTGTCTAAGCGCCTCAAATAAGGGGACGAAGTTAACTGGCAGTGCTGTAGCATAGGCCAGCCCCAGTTTATATTAAACTTCATATAGAGAATGGTGTTGAATCAAAACTAAATGTTGGAATCGAAACTTCAAATTTTAACACATGATTCCCCACGACTTGGCGGTCATTTTGAGCCTATTCCCGTCCAAATCCGTGACGGGCCGTTTTGAATCTAACGAAAGCCCCCTTTTTAACAGGCCGCCGACCTTGGGGGCCGTTTTTGAAGGGCTTGGGCTATCCCAGCATTCCAAGTAAATAGCTGGAAAAATTCGCCTTGGCCTGGGCTTCGAAACGCTGGCTTCGGTTTGTTCGTGCGACGTGTCTAAGCGCCTCAAATAAGGGGACGAAGTTAACTGGCAGTGCTGTAGCATAGGCCAGCCCCAGTTTATATTAAACTTCATATAGAGAATGGTGTTGAATCAAAACTAAATGTTGGAATCGAAACTTCAAATTTTAACACATGATTCCCCACGACTTGGCGGTCATTTTGAGCCTATTCCCGTCCAAATCCGTGACGGGCCGTTTTGAATCTAACGAAAGCCCCCTTTTTAACAGGCCGCCGACCTTGGGGGCCGTTTTTGAAGGGCTTGGGCTATCCCAGCATTCCAAGTAAATAGCTGGAAAAATTCGCCTTGGCCTGGGCTTCGAAACGCTGGCTTCGGTTTGTTCGTGCGACGTGTCTAAGCGCCTCAAATAAGGGGACGAAGTTAACTGGCAGTGCTGTAGCATAGGCCAGCCCCAGTTTATATTAAACTTCATATAGAGAATGGTGTTGAATCAAAACTAAATGTTGGAATCGAAACTTCAAATTTTAACACATGATTCCCCACGACTTGGCGGTCATTTTGAGCCTATTCCCGTCCAAATCCGTGACGGGCCGTTTTGAATCTAACGAAAGCCCCCTTTTTAACAGGCCGCCGACCTTGGGGGCCGTTTTTGAAGGGCTTGGGCTATCCCAGCATTCCAAGTAAATAGCTGGAAAAATTCGCCTTGGCCTGGGCTTCGAAACGCTGGCTTCGGTTTGTTCGTGCGACGTGTCTAAGCGCCTCAAATAAGGGGACGAAGTTAACTGGCAGTGCTGTAGCATAGGCCAGCCCCAGTTTATATTAAACTTCATATAGAGAATGGTGTTGAATCAAAACTAAATGTTGGAATCGAAACTTCAAATTTTAACACATGATTCCCCACGACTTGGCGGTCATTTTGAGCCTATTCCCGTCCAAATCCGTGACGGGCCGTTTTGAATCTAACGAAAGCCCCCTTTTTAACAGGCCGCCGACCTTGGGGGCCGTTTTTGAAGGGCTTGGGCTATCCCAGCATTCCAAGTAAATAGCTGGAAAAATTCGCCTTGGCCTGGGCTTCGAAACGCTGGCTTCGGTTTGTTCGTGCGACGTGTCTAAGCGCCTCAAATAAGGGGACGAAGTTAACTGGCAGTGCTGTAGCATAGGCCAGCCCCAGTTTATATTAAACTTCATATAGAGAATGGTGTTGAATCAAAACTAAATGTTGGAATCGAAACTTCAAATTTTAACACATGATTCCCCACGACTTGGCGGTCATTTTGAGCCTATTCCCGTCCAAATCCGTGACGGGCCGTTTTGAATCTAACGAAAGCCCCCTTTTTAACAGGCCGCCGACCTTGGGGGCCGTTTTTGAAGGGCTTGGGCTATCCCAGCATTCCAAGTAAATAGCTGGAAAAATTCGCCTTGGCCTGGGCTTCGAAACGCTGGCTTCGGTTTGTTCGTGCGACGTGTCTAAGCGCCTCAAATAAGGGGACGAAGTTAACTGGCAGTGCTGTAGCATAGGCCAGCCCCAGTTTATATTAAACTTCATATAGAGAATGGTGTTGAATCAAAACTAAATGTTGGAATCGAAACTTCAAATTTTAACACATGATTCCCCACGACTTGGCGGTCATTTTGAGCCTATTCCCGTCCAAATCCGTGACGGGCCGTTTTGAATCTAACGAAAGCCCCCTTTTTAACAGGCCGCCGACCTTGGGGGCCGTTTTTGAAGGGCTTGGGCTATCCCAGCATTCCAAGTAAATAGCTGGAAAAATTCGCCTTGGCCTGGGCTTCGAAACGCTGGCTTCGGTTTGTTCGTGCGACGTGTCTAAGCGCCTCAAATAAGGGGACGAAGTTAACTGGCAGTGCTGTAGCATAGGCCAGCCCCAGTTTATATTAAACTTCATATAGAGAATGGTGTTGAATCAAAACTAAATGTTGGAATCGAAACTTCAAATTTTAACACATGATTCCCCACGACTTGGCGGTCATTTTGAGCCTATTCCCGTCCAAATCCGTGACGGGCCGTTTTGAATCTAACGAAAGCCCCCTTTTTAACAGGCCGCCGACCTTGGGGGCCGTTTTTGAAGGGCTTGGGCTATCCCAGCATTCCAAGTAAATAGCTGGAAAAATTCGCCTTGGCCTGGGCTTCGAAACGCTGGCTTCGGTTTGTTCGTGCGACGTGTCTAAGCGCCTCAAATAAGGGGACGAAGTTAACTGGCAGTGCTGTAGCATAGGCCAGCCCCAGTTTATATTAAACTTCATATAGAGAATGGTGTTGAATCAAAACTAAATGTTGGAATCGAAACTTCAAATTTTAACACATGATTCCCCACGACTTGGCGGTCATTTTGAGCCTATTCCCGTCCAAATCCGTGACGGGCCGTTTTGAATCTAACGAAAGCCCCCTTTTTAACAGGCCGCCGACCTTGGGGGCCGTTTTTGAAGGGCTTGGGCTATCCCAGCATTCCAAGTAAATAGCTGGAAAAATTCGCCTTGGCCTGGGCTTCGAAACGCTGGCTTCGGTTTGTTCGTGCGACGTGTCTAAGCGCCTCAAATAAGGGGACGAAGTTAACTGGCAGTGCTGTAGCATAGGCCAGCCCCAGTTTATATTAAACTTCATATAGAGAATGGTGTTGAATCAAAACTAAATGTTGGAATCGAAACTTCAAATTTTAACACATGATTCCCCACGACTTGGCGGTCATTTTGAGCCTATTCCCGTCCAAATCCGTGACGGGCCGTTTTGAATCTAACGAAAGCCCCCTTTTTAACAGGCCGCCGACCTTGGGGGCCGTTTTTGAAGGGCTTGGGCTATCCCAGCATTCCAAGTAAATAGCTGGAAAAATTCGCCTTGGCCTGGGCTTCGAAACGCTGGCTTCGGTTTGTTCGTGCGACGTGTCTAAGCGCCTCAAATAAGGGGACGAAGTTAACTGGCAGTGCTGTAGCATAGGCCAGCCCCAGTTTATATTAAACTTCATATAGAGAATGGTGTTGAATCAAAACTAAATGTTGGAATCGAAACTTCAAATTTTAACACATGATTCCCCACGACTTGGCGGTCATTTTGAGCCTATTCCCGTCCAAATCCGTGACGGGCCGTTTTG
Source organism: Lepidonotus clava (assembly GCA_936440205.1). Lineage (NCBI taxonomy): Eukaryota > Metazoa > Annelida > Polychaeta > Phyllodocida > Polynoidae > Lepidonotus > Lepidonotus clava. The sequence continues at coordinate 22,046,558 of OW387141.1, forward strand.
AATCTAACGAAAGCCCCCTTTTTAACAGGCCGCCGACCTTGGGGGCCGTTTTTGAAGGGCTTGGGCTATCCCAGCATTCCAAGTAAATAGCTGGAAAAATTCGCCTTGGCCTGGGCTTCGAAACGCTGGCTTCGGTTTGTTCGTGCGACGTGTCTAAGCGCCTCAAATAAGGGGACGAAGTTAACTGGCAGTGCTGTAGCATAGGCCAGCCCCAGTTTATATTAAACTTCATATAGAGAATGGTGTTGAATCAAAACTAAATGTTGGAATCGAAACTTCAAATTTTAACACATGATTCCCCACGACTTGGCGGTCATTTTGAGCCTATTCCCGTCCAAATCCGTGACGGGCCGTTTTGAATCTAACGAAAGCCCCCTTTTTAACAGGCCGCCGACCTTGGGGGCCGTTTTTGAAGGGCTTGGGCTATCCCAGCATTCCAAGTAAATAGCTGGAAAAATTCGCCTTGGCCTGGGCTTCGAAACGCTGGCTTCGGTTTGTTCGTGCGACGTGTCTAAGCGCCTCAAATAAGGGGACGAAGTTAACTGGCAGTGCTGTAGCATAGGCCAGCCCCAGTTTATATTAAACTTCATATAGAGAATGGTGTTGAATCAAAACTAAATGTTGGAATCGAAACTTCAAATTTTAACACATGATTCCCCACGACTTGGCGGTCATTTTGAGCCTATTCCCGTCCAAATCCGTGACGGGCCGTTTTGAATCTAACGAAAGCCCCCTTTTTAACAGGCCGCCGACCTTGGGGGCCGTTTTTGAAGGGCTTGGGCTATCCCAGCATTCCAAGTAAATAGCTGGAAAAATTCGCCTTGGCCTGGGCTTCGAAACGCTGGCTTCGGTTTGTTCGTGCGACGTGTCTAAGCGCCTCAAATAAGGGGACGAAGTTAACTGGCAGTGCTGTAGCATAGGCCAGCCCCAGTTTATATTAAACTTCATATAGAGAATGGTGTTGAATCAAAACTAAATGTTGGAATCGAAACTTCAAATTTTAACACATGATTCCCCACGACTTGGCGGTCATTTTGAGCCTATTCCCGTCCAAATCCGTGACGGGCCGTTTTGAATCTAACGAAAGCCCCCTTTTTAACAGGCCGCCGACCTTGGGGGCCGTTTTTGAAGGGCTTGGGCTATCCCAGCATTCCAAGTAAATAGCTGGAAAAATTCGCCTTGGCCTGGGCTTCGAAACGCTGGCTTCGGTTTGTTCGTGCGACGTGTCTAAGCGCCTCAAATAAGGGGACGAAGTTAACTGGCAGTGCTGTAGCATAGGCCAGCCCCAGTTTATATTAAACTTCATATAGAGAATGGTGTTGAATCAAAACTAAATGTTGGAATCGAAACTTCAAATTTTAACACATGATTCCCCACGACTTGGCGGTCATTTTGAGCCTATTCCCGTCCAAATCCGTGACGGGCCGTTTTGAATCTAACGAAAGCCCCCTTTTTAACAGGCCGCCGACCTTGGGGGCCGTTTTTGAAGGGCTTGGGCTATCCCAGCATTCCAAGTAAATAGCTGGAAAAATTCGCCTTGGCCTGGGCTTCGAAACGCTGGCTTCGGTTTGTTCGTGCGACGTGTCTAAGCGCCTCAAATAAGGGGACGAAGTTAACTGGCAGTGCTGTAGCATAGGCCAGCCCCAGTTTATATTAAACTTCATATAGAGAATGGTGTTGAATCAAAACTAAATGTTGGAATCGAAACTTCAAATTTTAACACATGATTCCCCACGACTTGGCGGTCATTTTGAGCCTATTCCCGTCCAAATCCGTGACGGGCCGTTTTGAATCTAACGAAAGCCCCCTTTTTAACAGGCCGCCGACCTTGGGGGCCGTTTTTGAAGGGCTTGGGCTATCCCAGCATTCCAAGTAAATAGCTGGAAAAATTCGCCTTGGCCTGGGCTTCGAAACGCTGGCTTCGGTTTGTTCGTGCGACGTGTCTAAGCGCCTCAAATAAGGGGACGAAGTTAACTGGCAGTGCTGTAGCATAGGCCAGCCCCAGTTTATATTAAACTTCATATAGAGAATGGTGTTGAATCAAAACTAAATGTTGGAATCGAAACTTCAAATTTTAACACATGATTCCCCACGACTTGGCGGTCATTTTGAGCCTATTCCCGTCCAAATCCGTGACGGGCCGTTTTGAATCTAACGAAAGCCCCCTTTTTAACAGGCCGCCGACCTTGGGGGCCGTTTTTGAAGGGCTTGGGCTATCCCAGCATTCCAAGTAAATAGCTGGAAAAATTCGCCTTGGCCTGGGCTTCGAAACGCTGGCTTCGGTTTGTTCGTGCGACGTGTCTAAGCGCCTCAAATAAGGGGACGAAGTTAACTGGCAGTGCTGTAGCATAGGCCAGCCCCAGTTTATATTAAACTTCATATAGAGAATGGTGTTGAATCAAAACTAAATGTTGGAATCGAAACTTCAAATTTTAACACATGATTCCCCACGACTTGGCGGTCATTTTGAGCCTATTCCCGTCCAAATCCGTGACGGGCCGTTTTGAATCTAACGAAAGCCCCCTTTTTAACAGGCCGCCGACCTTGGGGGCCGTTTTTGAAGGGCTTGGGCTATCCCAGCATTCCAAGTAAATAGCTGGAAAAATTCGCCTTGGCCTGGGCTTCGAAACGCTGGCTTCGGTTTGTTCGTGCGACGTGTCTAAGCGCCTCAAATAAGGGGACGAAGTTAACTGGCAGTGCTGTAGCATAGGCCAGCCCCAGTTTATATTAAACTTCATATAGAGAATGGTGTTGAATCAAAACTAAATGTTGGAATCGAAACTTCAAATTTTAACACATGATTCCCCACGACTTGGCGGTCATTTTGAGCCTATTCCCGTCCAAATCCGTGACGGGCCGTTTTGAATCTAACGAAAGCCCCCTTTTTAACAGGCCGCCGACCTTGGGGGCCGTTTTTGAAGGGCTTGGGCTATCCCAGCATTCCAAGTAAATAGCTGGAAAAATTCGCCTTGGCCTGGGCTTCGAAACGCTGGCTTCGGTTTGTTCGTGCGACGTGTCTAAGCGCCTCAAATAAGGGGACGAAGTTAACTGGCAGTGCTGTAGCATAGGCCAGCCCCAGTTTATATTAAACTTCATATAGAGAATGGTGTTGAATCAAAACTAAATGTTGGAATCGAAACTTCAAATTTTAACACATGATTCCCCACGACTTGGCGGTCATTTTGAGCCTATTCCCGTCCAAATCCGTGACGGGCCGTTTTGAATCTA
>OW387141.1:22049985-22082912 GCA_936440205.1 Lepidonotus clava
AGCATTAGTAGTTAGCCTAACTGAATGACACAATATGTCATCATACAATGCACCATTACAATCTACCCTCGGCTAACAAGGGTATAATATTAATTAAGTGGTCGTTTACATCTGACGGTAAAATGTAATACTATGTACATGTCTGTATAATCAAAGGTTAGACATTTAAGTAGATTACCCTAAAGCTTGTAGGTGTGCATAATCTCACTATGCATAGATCGATGCACCTATACGAAACGGCCTAAGGTGTATGTCCGACGTGTCTGAAATTTATAGTATGCCTCTATGCAAAATAGGAAATTCGGTCTTAAACAACGTTTCTCCTTCTTTTCAGTTTTGGCAAATGAAAGGTCACTTATTTGGCATTTTTATGGTATATCATTATATATTTACGTCGCGGCTAGAACAACTTAGAATAAATACAGGACAACAAACAAGGTAAATTGATTTGGACATATAATAAATTACATTTATTTTAATCCTCCCTGTAACAATAATTCTAAAGTTTAAAATTCTGCTGCGATGGTGAATCTCTGGTGGTTGGAACGAGAATGACCAACGGTCAAGCTCGGGCGATTTATATAGTCGAGGTACAACAATCTCCGTAGCGATGGAAACGGAGGGCGATGACGTCACGCCTGCTCCGAAATAAATAAATTGCTTAGGTATCGCTACACAATTTAATATCATTTACGTCGCGGCTAGAACAACTTAGAATAAATACAGGACAACAAACAAGGTAAATTGATTTGGACATATAATAAATTACATTTATTTTAATCCAATTCCTCCAAATCAATTACCTAACGTAGTGATAAAAATTTATCATAATTAATTTTATCGGAGATAGAAGGCCTGATATATTTGTAAATACAATCAGATGACCATTGGCCCCTCTCCTTAATATAGGTTAAAGAAGCACCCTTGTTATACAAATCTGTAGTGCCTCCCCTCCTGAGAGAATGGGTAGAAAAATTACCCTTAATATTTGAATTTGATAACATTTGTTTAAATAACTTGTTAACCACAGTATATGATAAATAACTAACTTTTCCTGTGGAAAACAGTGGATCATCCCTAGACTTTGGATGAATTTTATATAATTTTTCCAATAAATACACAGCGCAGACCTTCTTATTTTCCAATCTATTAATGGGTATCTCATGTACCTGGCCTGGCTTTTTGGTTTTTGAGGAAGTAACATTTACCATACAACCCCATTTATAAAAATTCACATTTTTTCTCAGAAGCATGTGATCCGACCTCACAACATGTCCTACCCTAAGTAGTGTTCTGAATAAAAATATTATTACAATATATATTAAAATCCCTAACTGATCGGACCAATCTACCTTCCTATACAAAGTTTCTAGATGCTTCTCTTCCAGTGGTTCTTTACTATCCACCTCACAAAATTTGGAATTTTTAATTCCCTTTATAACCATTTTTATATTTACATCGGACCAGCCTGCGACTGGCTTGGCCCTTACATTGTGATAGTAAATTACCGCCTGGTAATAATTGATAACGGAGGATGCCTTCATAAATTTAGACAGATAAGAGATATATAAACAGCCTTGTTTAGAGTTACATTTAAATGGCTGCCAATGAAATTTTTTACATACCTTCAAATAACATTTCCACTGCATCCTCCTTAACTTTTGTGTTGTTTTCCCTACGGCGGATTTTTTCAACGCTATCACTCGCCTCTTCAGGCACCTTTCCTCTGCAAAAGTCAAAAATGGCGTTAGCGCAACACAAATTTGCACCCAAAATGCACATTTAATTGCGTCCTCGCTTTTAAAATATAAGAGGCGTGACAAAGTGTCAGCCACTAAGTTATTTTTTGTGTTAATGTAGTGAGGGACCAGTCTTATTTTATATATTTTGCAGATCCAAAAAATTTCCCTAAGCCAACTCATACACGTCGGATTAGTACTTATTCCTTTCCTAATCACATGAAAAACTTGTGTGTTGTCTGTATAGATATTTACACTGTGACCTACAAGTTGGCTCAGCCATTCCTGTAGGCCACGTACTATAGGGAATAGTTCTAATTCATTAATATTTTTATTATCATATATAATATCTGTAGGTGCTGGCAAAATATGATTACAACCTGAATCCGGTAAAACAATGCTATTGTCCCAGCTACCTGCCCTCCAGTCACTTCCCATATATACAGCAAATCCCTTCATAGATGAGTCTGATACCATAGGGTATGGAAACTCTTTGTATTCGATTTTTCTTTTGCCATTGAAATTTTCCAGAAATTTTTCCCACCACAACAGGTCATCCCTACATGCCTGTCCTATTTTTATTGCTTTTAAATTATTATTTAAAAGGACTTTATATAAGTTATAAACCCTTCGACAGTAAACCCTGCCTCCATCTACAACATGAGCGCAATGGGATAATAGACCCCCTAGACTTTCTAGTTCTTTCCTGCCTATTGTCGCTTTTTGACTGTATTTTACTACCAAATTTTTTAGTTTAACCAGTTTGTCCTTGGGTAAACGAATTTCCATTTTAATGGAATCAATTTCCAGGCCCAGGTAGGTACATACCTGGGATGGTGGGGTCACTTTTCCCCAACTTATGTGAAAGCCTATGTATCTCAATATCCTTATTACTACCTGTTGAGCCCAGGTGGCTTCCTCCAGGCTTGAACCAATGACAATAAAGTCATCCAAATAATTTACAGTTTGAATTCCATAAATATCTGACAAAATATGGTATATAAATTCAGAAATTTCATTAAAATACATTGGTCCTAGTCTAAGACCAAATGCCAAGCGGGAATCCTGTAAATACTCAGTTTTTCCATCAATTTCCCATCTAATTCCCAAGTATTTCTGATGGTCTGGGTATATTGGTACTGCTCTGTAAGCTGACTTAATATCAACCACAGCCATATAGTCCCCTGGATTTAACATAGCCACAACATTATCTACACTTTTATATTTAAATTCCTCAATAATATTTTCACAATAATTATTTACTGAGATTTTTTCAGGCATACTACAGTCTGTTATTGGTCTTATGTTACCATCTGGCTTTGGGACTGCCCCCATAGAGTGAATACAAGCCGGTTTTTCCTTTACTATTTTAAGGTACCCTTCAGCTAACTCCTTGCCTATTATTTTGTCCATCTTTTTCCTATTGTCACCTTCAAAAAGAGAATTATAATTTCTGCAATCATAACTCAGACCCCCGCTTGGCACCGTGTCATCAACAATTTTGAAACCATCTGTTATCCCATCAACCATGGGTCTGAATCTATTTTTACATTCATCTGATCCCAAAGAGAGAAGATATTCGAATCTACAAGGCCTTAATTGCGCCAATGCGCCATTAATATAAAATTCACATGTGCATTCCCCACGGGCGCATTTTTCGAATACATTGACAGTGTTTCCACTCGGCGAGCGCGCCGAACTAAGAAGATTATTTTCAAAATATTTAATATCTCTGGAACTACCCGATAGATTTTTTTCAAATTTAGAACAGTTGTCGACAAGGACCTTAACTCCATCCCTATCGACCGTTAGACAAAAACTATCGGCTAGAAATTCGATATTTTGAACAAAGTTACCTTGCCGAGTGACATATTCCTCCTCCTGCTCCGACACCGCTTGTGTACTTTCGACACGGAAACCCGTGACGTCAGCGGTATCGGTGCTTTGACCCAGGCTTGACCCCGGCGATGCAAAGTACCGGCGTGTACCGATCGTACCAAGATCGGACATAATATTTGAAATACAACACAATTCATCTTCCCCAAAGACTGGATTAATACTTTCTGCCTCTAGCACACGGAGGAATCCACCATTACGACCAAGATTTCTGGAATTACTGTATAACTTCACATTTCTTGCTGGCGAGCAAGGGCACGACTGAGAAGACCCGCATGAACCCGTGACGTCACTGTCAGATAAGTGTTTAACGCCTGGAATCTTCTCAGATTTTGAAACGATTTCCTATTTTTTCTCGCTGCTTACACGGACACAATCTTTTTTGCTATGCCCTTTCTTCTCACACACTATGCACGCATGGTTGAGATTACATTTGCCGTAGCATCCGTTGTCGGAATTGAAACGGAAACATATTTTTTCGGAGTAGGATCTGCCACTGCTTTGGTTTTGTTTACCTTTGTAACCCCCTCCAGATTTGCTACCGACACCAGCCTTGAACGTGTTGTCGAAGGAAAAAGATGACATTATCTCCTCCTGATCAAAATTGCCAAATTCATCGTGTCCCAGCCTCCCAGCTCTCTCCCTTACTGAGATATCATATTGATTAAACGTGTCGAACGTGTACAATCGCTTAGAGGCTTTCTCTGTCAATAATTTTACATGTTTGACAGCGGGGAGTGGATCCTTTTTATCCAAAATTAACCTCTCGATAGTCTTCAGCCCCACTAACAGAACCTCCTCCACATTCTTAGGCTTATCTCCGCTTTTGCAATACAATTTCTGGGCATATTTCTTTGTTTTACCTTTGTCTTTTGTAGGCGAAGCGGACCTATCGCTGGAGCGGCTCGATTCATCGCTTGACGACTCGACGGCGGGGCTGACCGGCTTGGGCGATGATTGCACCTTCCCCCTCTTCTTCGTCTTAGGCCTGGATTTTCTTGGCGATACCTCTATCCAGCCATCGCTGTCATCGTCGGAATCGTCTCTTGGAGGTAACTTGGACGCCTCTTGCTTCTCCGCCAACCGGTTGACGGCGCCTACGAGTCTGGAGATGTTTTTCTCCATTACTCCCATCCTGTCGTTGAGAACTTGAGTCCCCGCAGCCTTCGGAGGCGATTGGATCGCCGCCAGGAAATTGCCCGATGGGCGCTTCCCCATCTCCATTCCACCACCATCATCGCCAGAGAGGTCATCCAACCCCCCTGATGCAGTCTCTTCAAGGCGATTGCATTTCTTCCCCGTCGGGGCGACGTGCCTGGATTGACACTTTTTGCAAAAATTCTTCTTCTTCGACATCTTGGTAGGTCTCCGTTAAATATTTTACGAAGATTAATCGATCTAAACCCCTTAGGATCAAAGAAATAATTCAAATAATCGCCTAAAAATGGTTTAAAATTCTGCTGCGATGGTGAATCTCTGGTGGTTGGAACAAGAATGACCAACGGTCAAGCTCGGGCGATTTATATAGTCGAGGTACAACAATCTCCGTAGCGATGGAAACGGAGGGCGATGACGTCACGCCTGCTCCGAAATAAATAAATTGCTTAGGTATCGCTACACAATTTAATATCATTACTACATAGTTCATCGACTGTAGCTGTTCATCCCTGTGCGGGGACGCCCTGTTTTTTGTAGTCTGGCTGCCATCTGAATGTCTATGTGTTGGCTGACCATCGTGATCTGATTTACATCTGTTGGTCAGACTAGTCTGAAGGACTGCTGTGTACCTAGTATGGGCCATGTGAGTAGTATAGGGATAGCTCGAGTTCAAACTGAACTCGAGCTATTATTTTGACCCCCCCCCCCCTTAGAAACAGCTCGAGTTCAAACTGAACTCGAGCTATTATTTTGACCCCCCCCTTCTTAGAAACAGATCGAGTTCAAACTGAACTCGAGCTACTTTTTTGACCCCCCCTAGAAAACAGATCGAGTTCAAACTGAATTTGAGTTACTCCTGAACTTGAGTTACCCCCACCCAGAAAACAGATCGAGTTCAAACTGAACTTGAGTTACCCCCACCCCAGAAAACAGATCGAGTTCAAACTGAATTTGAGTTACTCCTGAACTTGAGTTACCCCCACCCAGAAAACAGATCGAGTTCAAACTGAACACCTTCCTTCTCTTACTTTGAGAAACAGATCAAGTTTAGTTCCAGTTACTTTTGATCGTTTCTTTTACTTTGAGAAGCAGAGTTGAATACTGAATTTGTCGGTGTTAGCTTAAAGTTTCTAATTTTATCGTTTATGGGGTTGTTATTGTACGAAACAGGCAGTGGTGACGTATCTTTATGTTAGACTCTTCACCGTTTCTGTTGCCTCCACTATTTTTTATTTGATTTATGCGAACACATGTATTTAGATAACTTGGTTTGTTATTTCTTATGTTCATGTGGCGTACGTGACATGTTGAAGCAAGGTCTTGAGAAAGGTTACGCTTTGTCGTCTGTAAGGACTGCACATGTGGTGAGATAGTTTTTTAATTGTGAGAATTTGGTTTTGGTTGTTTCTCGAAATGTTTTTGAGATCACCCTGTTTGCGCAAATTGTAGGATGCGGTGGTTTATTTTATTATTCGTACTATGAAATCTTCTTGAGATAAGCATGAAAATGAAGTTTGTAAAGTTAACAGATCGAGCTTTTACTCCGAAGAGGACATCGTCATGTTCTGCAGGATTAGACTTGTTTAGTGCGTATGATTATGTAATTCATCCGAAAGATAAGGTTTTAGTTTTAACTGATATTCAAATTGAATTTCCTTCAGAATGTTATGGTCGTATAGCACCTCGTTCAGGTCTTGCATGGAAGCATTTTATTGATGTTGGTGCAGGTGTTATAGATCAGGATTATAGAGGAAATATAAAAGTTTTGTTATTTAATTTTGGTGATATTGAATATCGAATTTATAGAGGAGATAGAGTTGCCCAGCTTATAATAGAACGGATATTTATTGTAGAATTAGAAGAAGTTTTAAGTATAGATAGTAGTTTTCGTTCTAGTTTAGGGTTTGGTTCTTCTGGTTATTAGTATGGACTTAGATTGTGATGATTTGTTTATAGCAGACATTACTGACATTTATGATGATGAATTTAACGAGAGTTTTGATAGTGATTTAGTTACTTTTACAGAGAATATTTTAGATAATAATGTCAAGTTTGATGGATTTTTGAATAATGATTTAGATGAGTTAAAATTTGATTCGGTTAAGGAATCACAAGTAGATTTAAAGGAATCTGAGAGTGATTTAAGTTTTATTGAAGTTGATAAGAGTGATGTTGCAGGTTTGTTAGACGATAATGACATTATTTTTGATCCAAGGAATGATTTTTCTGAAAAGGAGAAAGATGAAAGTATAGATTTAAATTTAGACTTGTGTTCAAGTAAAGAGCATGCAAAATCGTCTTCAATATTGTGCTTAAGTAATGAACATCAGTTTGAAGATATTAAATGGTTTGATTTAAAGATAGAGTCAAAGATTATAGAGTTGAAATTTTGCGAATTGAACGTTGAGACAAATAAGATATTTAGATCTTTTGAGGAAAGATTATTTTCTTTTAAAACATTTTGTCCTTTAATGGAAGAGAATTATATGATAATACTTGCACGAGCGGGGTTTTATTGTAATGGTTTGAAAAGTCGAGCTTTCGAATGTTTCTTCTGTAATTTTAGAATAGGTAAAAATTGTCTAGATACTTTAGGTGTTTTTCCGGGAAAGTCTTTGAGTTTAAGATGTGTTAGTGATTCTCATTTTTATAGTACAGGTTGTTGGTATAGTAAAATGTTAATAACTTTATTGGATTCAGAGATTTCTTATTGTTATAAGAAGATGCTTAATCATATTTTTGTAAGAAAGTTAGAGATAGATAAGGCAGTATTTGGTAGTATTCCTTGTTGTAAATATGGTGATTCTGTGTTAAGGCTTTCGTTGAGTTCTAATGCTTATGATATTTTAGAACATTTCTTTTTTTCTCCTTCTTGTTGGCGAGCCGTGTGTTTGATTGCAACTTATTTGCAGAAGACTGATTTTCTGTTTGATTTTTATTTATTCATAGTGGATTTTAAATATTTTTGTTTTAAGAAGATGTTCTTAATGGGTAGAGATGAAATTATGAGTTTTGATTGTTCTGGAATAGATTATTAATGAACCGGATACACATTGGGTTTGTTTTATTTCATATCGTAAGAATCTATTATTGCGTGTTACATTGTTAGAAATAAGTCTACTTCCTTTCTCATGGTAGTCGTTCTACGCCTTTTCTCATGGCAGTCGTAGTCAGTGATTTATAATAATGTGTTTTCATCTGCAGTTTCTTTTACGATTTATGAGGGTGTATTGCGTGTAACAGGCATCTTCGCATACCAGGCTCCAGCTTGGTAGAACGGTAGTGGCGAGAGGGACTTTGACTTGAGAAGATGGTAACAGGTGTCCGTTGCTTTAACGTTAGTGCTTATATAAAATGTTTGGTTTATTGCTTCTGTGTTGTCATGTAATGAGAAGTTTTTCAACGTTAGGTTGTAAAGGTTTTGCTTTTCTCACGGTCTTGGAAGACGGTTCGAAGGTTTTTTTCATGCACAAGCTATATAAGAGACGACGCGGATCCTGCGGCGTCACATTTGACCAAGACGTTTCGTTGGGACGTCCGAGGTAAGAGCTGCTCTTTACTGTACTGTACTGTCGAGGCGAGATTGGTAATATTTGAGAGTGGAGATGTAACTTTTCGATATATAAATGTGGAAATGTTAATTCAGAGATTGGTAATATTCAAGGTTAAGGTGGACATGTAACTTTTCGATACATAAATGTGGAATTTTGAGATGATGAGAGTTGGAATTTAAACTTTTCGTTAGATGATTAGTAGGAAATGTTTATTTCGATTCGGTATTAAGGTAGTTTGACATTGTTTGATATGATTGAAAAGATTTGTAGAAAATGTAAATTTATGATTCGATGCATTTGTTCTAATTGGAATATTTTAAAGTAAACTAAAGAGTTCATTGCGATTGAAATATTTTATTTTGTTTATAACAGAAGAAGTAAATCATATTTTCATATTTTCAGGTGCGATCTTCTTTTCGTTTTCGCTTTCGTTTGTGGGTTTGCGTATGTTGTACGTGATGTGAGTATATTATAATTTTATATATTATGTTACTTTACGTTCTTGCAAAGAATCTACATATATGTAAGTAGCATGAAACGACGTAAACAAGAATTTGAGTATCTGGATTCATGAATACTCAATCAATAATCTAGTTGTCGAGACTATTCTTGACAATTATACAAGTAATAGAGCTTTTCACATATGGTGTTTAGCAGGACTCGTTTTATAAAGACGTCAGGATGTCAATAGGTACATTTTCTGCATCTGGCGATTCAAATAATGATATGGCTTTTCCTTTTGGTAATAGTCCTGAGACTAAACCGGTAATTGATGTCTAATTCTAAAAGGCTAGGACGGCTCTTGTTTAGTTATAACAATGCATAATGATAAAATTTAAAATTCATCGGGTTTACATAATGTATACAAATATTTATATATACAAGTAAAGCTTTTCACATATGGTGTTCGGTTATAACAATGCATAATGGTAAATTCATTTGGTTTACATAATGTACATAAGTATTTACATTTAAATTTGTTTAAGTACGAATGATGTATTTGTTGAGAATATATTTGATATTGTGTTTTGTGAGAGTTTTGTGAGAGTGAAAGTTTTGTGTTTTGTGAGAGTGAGTTTTTGTGATGTATTTAAAGTGTGTATTTAAAGTGTAGAGAATGTTTCGAGAGGTGGTTCAGAGAAAGTTTCTAGAGGTGGCGAAGGAAAGCTATTTTCGTCGACGGGACGCAGTATTTCCATTTCATACATTTCAGTGGTTGGTAGTTCGTAAAAGAAATTTGCGGGTAATGGTACTCTTGGAGTGAATATTGGTCTTGGGTCATTAGTTTCAATTTCAAAATCGTCAAAATTATAATTGGGATTTAAAAAATAAGTTCGACTATATTTTTGTTTAGGCTTTTGTTTTATAAAGTGTACGATGAATGTTATTGTCAAGGTTATTGTTACAAAAGAAATTAATCCGATCGCTATTTTTAAAGTTGAGCTTAGATGCGAGTTGTGACTATTTGGTGTAAGCGCGAGTGTGGTTGAAGTGTAGCTATTTGATGTATACGCGAGTGTGGTTGAAGTGTAAGTTGTGTATAGTTGTAAGGTGCGACTTTTTGTTGTAGTTGGTTGTGGTGCCCAGTTGCGTTGAGTTGATTGTTTGTGAGAAGGCTGCATAGGTTCCTGTGGTGTATGTTTAAGAGGTTGTGTAGGTCGTTGTGTAGATTGTGTTGGAGGGTGCGTAGATTGTGTTGGAGGGTGCGTAGGTTGTGTAGATTGTGTAGGAGGGTGCGTCGTATTATGTGAAGGTAGTTGCTTTGTAAAGTTTCGGTTAGATGATTGTTTAGTTGTTGATTGTGTAGGTTGTTGTGGGGTTGGAGTGCTGGTTTTGTGCGTACTTGAAGATGTACTTGTGTGTGTTGATGTTTGTACGCGTGTTGTACTTTGTATTGAAGACAAAGTGGATCGTAAGGTCAAGTGATATGGTGTAAGGTTGGATGCTGGCTTGGTTGTTCGTCCGTTCGGTTTTGTGATCGTTTGATGAGTGATAGAAGTTCTGAAGTGAGAAGAAATATAGATTTGTTTATCGTTTGATGAATATTTATATGCTATATTTTCAGTTCGTGAGAAGAGGTGCAGAATCGGATTAAGGTAATTGGATTTATTAATTTTAATTTTGTTATAGGATTGTACATTATAATTGATAGTTGTAGGATTTGCTTTAGGATTGTACATTAGAATTAGAAAGTCTGAATTCATAGTTACAGGATTGTCCGAGTGAGGGTAATTCTTGTCGTAGTGCTTGGTTCCGGTTGAATGTTTGCTAGCCTGTAAAGTAGTAGAATGATTCGTAATTAATATATATGCATGTAAATGAAATTGCTTTGTAGGATTATATTTAGTTATTTCTTACAATATGCGTATGTAAATGAAATTGCTAATTTCAATTTAGTTTAGTTTATTTCTTAGTCTTGTATTTCTGGATGGTTTAGTGTGAGTGGTTTTGACTAAGCGTGAGTGGTTTTATTTGTTAAGTTAGGTTTGTTGAGAAATAGGTTTTGTTTGTTTTGTTGAGAACAAAACCTATCATTTGTTTGATTGAATAAATTCTTTCTTGAATTGTCAGTTAAGTCAAGTGGTTATTAGGTTTTAAGAAACATTCATTCATAGATTCGTTCACAAGATTCATTCGTGTTATTTCCAGTAAAATGGTTCTGGGGTTTCGATTCCTTCTTGGTGTAACATTCATCGATTCTTTCTTGACATATTCATTCATCATAAGTTATTTCAAGTAAAAATGGTTCTTGGGTTTCGATTCCTTCTTGGTGTAACATTCATTCATAAGATTCATTCAACGTTCAGTTATTTCCAGTAAAAATGGTTTTTGGGTTTCGATTCCCTCTTGGTGTAACATTCATTCATAAGATTCATTCAACGTTCAGTTATTTCCAGTAAAATGGTTTTTGGGTTTCGATTCCTTCTTGGCGTAACATTCATTCATAGTTATTTCCAGTAAAAATGGTTATTGGGTTTCGATTCCCTCTTGGTATAACATTCATTCTACGAAAGGTGGCGCCACCTGAAGTTATTTCCAGTAAAAATGGTTTTTGGGTTTCGATTCCCTCTTGGTGTAACATTCATTCATAAGATTCATTCAACGTTATCTATAGATAATCATGGGGTAGGGATACAGCAGGAGGTTTAAACCTAGAGATCTTTGTCTGTATATCATTTATATCGCGAATGTGCCTTGATACAAATTCAATCCAGAAAGTCTGTATTGAACACAAGTCGTCTTTTACTGTCTCGTGTCTGTACATCCTCCATGTCACGAACGTGTGTTGATGGAAAATCCAATTGATTACCTTCTTCATGCAGGATCTTGTAATCTCTTGCTTGCAGGATTTTTCTGTTCTTAAACATTAGTGGACCCAGCATCAATCAGAAATTGATTTCTGAAAAGGTTTCAACTTGTGCTGAGTGTGAATTGTGACAAGTATTCCATTGCATCTTCTGTTATTCTGTTGCTTAGTGTATAAGGTATCTTTGTGTTTGTGTGTCTCGTGTTCGAGGTGTGAAATTTGGACAATTCAGTTCATGCTTTTCATTGCGGATTCGGATTTCTAAAGCGGAATTCGTTTCAATTGGTTTCTTGAATGACTGCGTTGCATAGAGTCATATTTTGTCACTGTGCTTACTACTCCTCAGTGTCTTCTGCCTACCAACATTTCGGTCCTTCCCACTTCTGACCGCTGTGACGTAGCGGTAAATCCGTCTATATCTAGTAGTTCTTTGCAGAGGTGTTACTGCGTGTAATGTGATTGGTGTTAGTGTTTTTCTTTGAGTTTCTTCACAAACTAGCAAGAATTGTTTGAGGTGTGCAATTGTGACAATTCACTGTTTTCTTTGGATTAAGGTGGATTTGTCTGCACCTAGGGTTTTGATCTTCTGTTTACCTATTCTGTTGTTCATCATATAGATTTGATCATTAATCATACTAAACAAGTGTTCTAGAGAAGTAGGGTGATTAGTGGGTTTCGATTCTCTCTTGGTGTAACATTCATTCATGATTCATTCAACGTTATCTATAGATAATCATGGGGTAGGGATACAGCAGGAGGTTTAAACCTAGAGATCTTTGTCTGTATATCATTTATATCACGAATGTGCCTTGATACAAATTCAATCCAGAGCGTGTTAAACATTCTTGTGTTGAAGTTGAACACAAGACGCCTTTACTCTCCCATACTTTCCCGTACAAATCCCATACTTTCCCGTTTTTGTACATCGTCCATGTCATGAACGTGTGTTGATGGAATTGATTACTTTCTTCATGTAGGATCTTGTAATTTCTTGTTTGCAGGATTTTCTGTTCTTAAACATTAGCAGACCTAGTATTAACCATTAATCCGAACTCGCTTGGACTTGACCACCCACAGACCTACATTGTCACACTCATTGTTCAGCGTCAGGTCCTCCCATACTTTCAGTAAGGATAAATGAAATATTATTATTCTCACTTTTGTCCTTTACATAATTCTTAGGAGAACTTGTCACAAGGCTTATTTGAAATTCCACGACTCTGCATTGTTTAATAAGGTACACAATGCATCTTCTATGGAACTGAAGGTAGTATACCTTGAGTGTGAATTGCGACAAGTATTCCAATGCATTTTCTGTTGCCTAGTGCATAAGGTATTCTAATGCATCTTCTGTTGTCTCGTGTTCGTGTGACTCGTCGTGGTCAAGGTGTGATATTTTTGACAATTCTTTTATTTTCACAGGGTTGGTTTTCATGTTTTTTTTCTATTCATCATTAAGGATATGGTATAACAAAAATGATTATAGGGTTTTGATCCCCCGTTTACCTATTCTGTCAAGTTTAATTGATTAGATTTTGACATATCTTACCAGTTCGAATGTGGTTTGTGGACATCATTTTCGAATATCAGATCATCAGGTTTGTGATTTCTGTTGTCAAGTTTGTGATCTTTGTGATGTTCTCTGCGTTCTCATAGAAGTTGGAACATTATTTGTACCTATCGATAGGATGAGTTTCTCTACTTTTACATCACCTATGATGTATTGAAGGCGCTCTGTCACATTTTCAATGCATGCTCCTCCCATAATGTACTTTTCCGTTCTCTGAGTTCTGGTAAGCCTGACATGACGGATGATAGAATCACCTATAAGAATGTCTCTTGGTTCTTCCCGTCTATTCCTTCAGTGATGGGAATCTGAGGTTGTGCAGCGTGAGGTGTTGGAGGATTAGCCTGATGTGACTCACCGTTGTGTACTGTTGGCGGTAGATTGACAGGTGGCGACTGTAGGACTGATGGTTGGGGTGGTGTTTGGACTGCTTCGGAGCAGACTTTTCTACTAGCCGCAGCATCTACCTCCCTGCCAGCTGAAACCTGTTATGGTTAATGTGAGGACTACTGTTGGAATTGATTAGCCAATTGATGAGATCTTGGGTAATTGCTCATGTAGTGATTGTTTTGAGCATTCAGTCCATTTGTATTATTCTTTGCTATTCAAACTTGCTTGAGATTCGACATCCTGGATAGTAGTTATCTATGGAGTATCTGTTTAGCGTCAAGTTCCATCTGCATTGTTCTTTGCGTATTACCATTCAAGTTTGTTATTATCTATGGAGTAACCGTTTCAGCTTGCAATTCATTTGCATTGCTACTTTTGGGCTCTGTACATTCAAACTTACTTGGTTATTTGTGGAGTAACCGTTCCAGCTTGCAATTCATCTGCATTGTTACTTTTGGACCACGTACATTCAAACTTGCTTGGTCTTTAGTTGACTTGCATATTGACGAATCACCTATTCGAATGTTTCGTTATTTGTCAGAGAATTCATTTTGTCAGTTTCAATTTTTAATAACGACACCATTCCTTTCTTCACTTCAACAGACACCAATCCTTTCTTGACTTTTTGGATTTCTGTCTAATAAGTGAATTGTTACAAAGTTCTGTTCATGCATAGACTGTCTATAAATCACAGTCACTGATTTGCATATCATCTAAATCGCAGCCGTGTTACTGTCTATGGAGTACCTATTTCAGTGTGCAGTTCATTTGCATGACGACTTTCTGAGTCATGGTGGTTGTGAATTGACTACTTTTTGCATCACGGTGGTTGAGAAATGATTCTTGTCAGAATCGCTGTTATCTTTGAAGACGAAAACGTTGCTCGACAATCTAGATAGATGACAACACTATACGTGAACTTGGTTTTCGTTGCTATCTTGGTTTTCATTTCATTCATTCATTCATACTAGGTTGGGCTGAGGTTTGAACTCAATATAAGTCCATGTCCAACTCATAATCCTTCACATTGAATTATGTCTACAGTATGTCGATGGTGAGGTTCACTCCAGGTTTCATTCAATCATTCATTTGGTTTGTATTATCTTAATAATCATTTGGTTTACATTCATGAACAAAGGTTTTAAACAGGCTTGCTCGTTCATTCAGTTATTTACGGTTTATTTTGAAAGGTTATTAAGTGTTTCAGATAAATTGTAATGAAGCTTGGAAGAGAAATCTTAATAAGTATTTGATTTCAGATTAAGTTTGAACTTAGTTAGATGTCAGTGTAACATTCGTTTCCTGTTTTATAAATGTAGTGTTAGGAGGGTAATTTGACATGATAAGGGGACGCGGAATAAGGCTTTAGGTAATATGAGTATGAATAATCTTATTGCGTTGCGTTCGTTGATAAGAACTTAGAGGTCTTGAGTGTATGTTTTGTTCTATTTGGAATCTCGAGAGTTGACTCATGTTTGATTTCTATTCTTACTGAAACTTGGCTTGAATAGCGCTTTGTTCTATCGAATTACTTTACTGTTCTTTCAAATGGGTGGTTATTGTCGGTTTTACACTGTATCGACATCCAAGGTTATTTATATTACGGTTAGCATATGATTATGATAATCGTTTTTGAGATGTTTGCGGGATATTAGTTGAATGTGCGATTAACTTTAAAGTTTCACCTTGTGAAACTTCAATTAGTCTTATCACAGGGACGGCGAATGAATCTTATGAAATAAGGTTTTGATGATCACGCTGGATGATTTGGTTCACAGATCTAAGAGTCGTTACTTGTAGGATGATTTTTGGTTTGCAGAGCCGTTACTTGTAGGATGATTTTTGGTTTGCAGATCTAGTCGTCACAAGGGGGGACACTGCCTTGTCTTTGCGGACGACATTGCATTGGAGGGACATTGCCTTGTCCGGAGGGACATTGCCTTGTCTTTGCGGACATTGCCTTGTCTTTGCTTTATTTTTCGGATTTGTTATTGGTAGGAGGGACATCGCCTTGTCTTTCAGACTTAACTTAGATTGGTTCCTTGTCTTTCAGACTTAACTTAAGATTGTGTTTTCTTGTTTTAGGTTTGAGAAGCCTGGTTTATCGTTAACTTAATAGTACTTAGAAGTTATAATTGATAGAATGTTTGGTATAATTGATAGAATGTTTGGTATTATATAACATTCATATAGTATGTAAGGTTTTGTCAAAAGTGTTCTGTATATGAGCTTACATTGTGATATTAATTGTGATATGTAAACATTCCTTGGTTGCATATTAGTCTTAATTGATAACGAACAGATAAAATTGGTTATTTGACTTACCTGCATTCACCGTCTTCGCATGTGAAAGAGTGCGAAGATGTGAAGATAGAAGAGAGGTAAGGTAGAAGGCTTTGATGATATGAGAGAGTTGAGGTCGAAGGATCACAGAGGCGACAGTAAAGTTTTGTTACTGTCAGGAGACGAGTGGTGAATTTTTCTGGAATGTTGTCGCATGTGATAGCAGCAGGTTCTTGTGGTGAAAACTCGCAATTTGACGAGTAGCAGTTGCAGGTGAGGCATTGGAGGATAAGGAGAATTGTGGTGATGTGTAGCATCTTGTAGTTGTACGGTTCGAGTAGAGTGGATTACAGTGAGTATATTCGCGCTGTACAAGAGTCGAAGGTTGTATGGTTTCACTTTTAACTTGAATCAAGTTAAATGTGTGTGGTCTAGTCTATGAGGTGCCAGTTTTAAACTTGTTTATGCATATTACGTATGGAGTAAATTTGATTATATTTTCTTTAGATTTTAATCCTGCAGTAAGTGTTGATCTTTTTAAGACGTATAAGAAATGGATAAATTCAACTTTATATCGCGGTTCTGTAAGTTGTAGACGTTCTCATTATACAATAAAATTGACAAAAAATGGGTTTTGTAGTGTTTATTTGAGAAGTTGTTTTTCATTTGTATTATTGAATATAGATAAGTTTGTTTCAGAGGTTTCTCTTTTTGTGTCTGAAGGCATTTCTTGTTCGTTCTCTTCAGTTTTTGTTGATGTTAGAAATATTCAGTTTACATTTAGTTTAGTTTTATCAAGATCTGATAAATTGACTTTTAAAGAATTTTGTGAACGAATTGTGCAAACATATTTTATGAAATATGATTTTGAGGTTCGAGAGTCGAATTCTCCTGAATCTGTGTGGTTAAAATTTAATAATACTTATTATTTTTCAAGTTTTAGATTAAAGTTAAAGAATAATTCGAGTACAGTTTTTACTATTTTGTATAGTTATAAAGGTAATTGTTTGACGAAGGATATTTTTCATTTTTTTAAAATTTGTAATGATATAAAGTTGGTATTTGATAGTAAATGAATCGTTATTAAAATGGATTCATTTACCAAGTTGATTTATATTATTTTGAAATTTCTTCTTTGTGATGAAAAGGGAAATGTTGAGTATTGGAATAGTGTTAAACGTGATGAAGAGCATGTTTTTTATTTTACTTACATTTGTTTTCAAACATTGATTCCGATGAAATCTAAGGAATCTTGGTCGAAGCTGCATGATTTTTTGAATGACTTTAAGACTTCTTTAGTTAAGGTTTTAAGGTCTCAAACATTTTCAACTTCAGCTGCTTATTGGATTTTGAAAAATGAAAATGAAAAGATTATGACTGATTTAAGATCAAGAGATAGTTTGATTTTTCCAAATATATGTGATTTGCTGAAATTACCAATTTGTATTTATTCAGCGAATGGAAAGAATGTGAGTTTTCATCCTAGTAAATCTTATAGACAATCTTATCCACTGGTTATTCAATGGAGAAATAGCGAAAATTGTTTTAAGAAGACTGATTTGGGTGCTCAGAAAAGTAGTTTAATTTTTCCAGTTGTTGAAAAGGCAATGCAGAAGTGTGTAGATAATCAAGTAGGTAATGAGAAATTGAAGGATAAGAGTAAACGGAAAAGTGATGCACTGATTCGATGTAAAAATGGAGAAAGTAGAGGTGTGAGGAGAAATGATCAAAGTTGTATTGGAATTGAGAATAAAGGTCAAAGTTTTGAAAGTAGGAATAAAGATGTTTTACCGCTTTCTATTACATCACGAAAAAGAACATCACGTGAAAGTACAATAAAACATACTGAAGATTTAACTGATGTTTCTAAGGCTTCTAAGGTTAAGGAAATGAAAGTTTACAAGACACCTGAATTTGTATCATCGGATTCTAGTTCAGATGATGAAGTTGAAAGAAAACTTTTACCAGAGTCTCATTTAGTAGGTGAAGCAAGGAAAGCTTTAGTAGATCAAGTAAGGAAAGATTTACAGACAACTTCAGATGAAGATTGTGATTTTACAGAGCATGTTGAGAAATTGAGGCATTTTGTCCCATCTACAGTTTCGAATGATTTTTTTAATGTGGAAAGGTGCAAGGAAGACGAAAGTGATGATGTTAAGAAAGAGATGGTTTGTCAATGCGATAGTGAGCAAGAGGAGGAAATAAATGTAGAATCTTCAAGTCGCGTTAAGCAGTTAAAAAATTTTAAACCTTTTGATACTTTGTATGAAGAACAATGCGAAAGGGTTCATTGTAATTTGGACAATGTTTTGGAAGTTTCTGATCGTATAAGGAAACATGTGGAGGTTTTAAAAAAGAATGTTCTTCCAGATAATATAGAAGTTTGCGCGTGTTGCCCGCTGCATTGTTCTTCTATTTTATTAAAAGAGACTAAGGGTAAACGCGGTCCTAAAAAAAAAAATTGATTTTCAGTTGTTCTTTATGTTCAAAGATGTTCTCATCATATACATTATTACGATTACATCGGTCGAGACATACTGGTTTTAATCCTATTTCTAGTCTTTTTATTCCACCACCTTTGAGAGATTATAATGTGATTCCTAGATTGTTACACTAGGGATCGCATTATAATTTAGATTTTGTAGATTATACTGATTGTTGCACTTATTATTCCAAGTGAAGTCATCATGGGTAAGCGAGGTCGTTTTGTATGTTTTCATGCTTTGCAAGAACGTTGCTTGTATTTCTCAGCTTTGGTATCTTTTTACTTTCATATAAGTACTAGTGATTTAAGTTCTATTCTTATGAATATTCAGATTCCAGATTTAAAAGTTTTATCTTCGAAAGAATGTCTCGAGTTGATGGTTATTATTTCTGAAAGTGATGATTTGGAATATGTTCATTCTATGAGAAGGTTTTCTTTTGAAGGTTTAGTTTTTTTTGCTTCTTATTTTGATTGTGAAATTGTTTTGAAATATTTATTAATTAGAATGTGGCAAGATTTAAAATGTATTCCAATTATTTTAGATTACATGTTTTACTATTTAGGAACGAAGCATTTATATTCATGTATTGCAATAGAGTCAGTTTGTGATTATTTAAGAATTACAGAAATTCAATTTTATAAACTAACATACAATGTACATAATCCAAGTCAGTTTGTGAGAACTAAATTACAAAGGTGTCTTCGAAATGCAAGAAGATTGAATTCTTTCCATTTCAAAACTTTTCGTATATATTGCGAACTTTGCAGGAATCTTATTATTAGTAAAGATAATAACCAGTCTGATAAAATGCTTTTGTTGCGTTGTTGTTCGAAACCTGCGCATTCGACTTGTTTTAGAAGGTTATTTATTTCATATCATTCTTATAATTATAATTTTACTTATATATCAAGTTTTAATTGTCCTTCATGTAGAACTTTATGGGTGAATGGTGAAATTTTTCGAAATGAGTATGTGAGAGTTCATATGAAAAGAGAAAGTTTGTCTTATGTGTATAATTTCACAAAGCTGAGCTTGAAGAGATGTTAATCTTTTCAATGTTCTTGATATTGTATGAGATTAATAACATTTATGTTCGAAGTGAACATAAATGTTATTAAAGTTGAGTTTGGAAATGTTAAGCTATATGAATAGTGTTTAAATGTTCTTAATATTGTACATTCTATATCATTCATGTTCTTTGAAAGTGATATTAATTTAAATCAATAATTAGTTGATATTAGTCAAAAATGGAGGAAACTTTTGGTGGTGAATTTTATTTAACTTTACCTTCCAATACTATTCATAAAACGAAAGAAAATAAGACTAGTCATTATTATATAGAACTTCAAAATGCTATTGAATGTAAGGGACAATGGCAGTTAGCATTAGTTGAAATAGATTTCCCTAAATCTTGGTACAATTATCCAGTTCATCTTTCACAAAATCGAACTATATATTTGTTGAGAAAAACTTTTCATTTAAAAAGACGTGAAAATCCAGATATAGATAGATTTGGCATAGAATCTTTAGATGAATTGAACGAAGAAGAATCTTTTGGTTTACGACATATGTATTTCGAATTGAGTTTTGGCTATTATTCGATTAAACATTTGGTAGATGTATTGAATGAAAAGATAGCTGAATTTGAGAATTCTATATCTGGTGTAGGTCGTGTTTCTTATAGAAGATATTCTAAATTTGAGTATAATTCTGTAAATAATAGAGTAACTTTTCGAGTGGGTAAAGGGGACAGTATTATACTTCCTACTTTTTTAGTTAGAGTTTTACGTTTAGAAGATTCTATAGAACCTGATGATTCATTATTTACATATACATTTGATGGACCAGAGTTAACGTCTACTGTTGATGATGTTAATGAGGTTATGAGGATGCATTATTTTGGTTTGAGTCAAAATAGAGATCAAACGGACTTTTATCTGTATGAAGGAAGTGGGGTTGCAAGATTTCACGTAGATTCTAGTAATATGTTTATTTATACAAATTTGGTAGATTTTCAAATGGTAGGTGATGTGAAAACGAGGTTATTACGAACAGTTAATTGTGCAGGGGAATATGGAAAAATAATTAAAAGAATATATACTCATCCACATTATAAGAAATTAGCATATGAAAAGATTAAGGAGATTGAAATAAAAATAACAACTGATGATGGTGAATTGGTTAAGTTTGAGTTTGGCACAGTTTGCATTATTTTACATTTCCGGAAAATTTCATAGTTTTGTTTTTAGATTTTTTTTATAATGTAAAACGTTCTTGAGATGAATGGTCTAATGGTCTAAAATCGAAAGTTGTTTTATTATGTATAGAAACTGAAATAGTTTCAGTCTGAAACGCTAGGTGGTTGAAATAGCTTTCAGTCTGAAACGCTAGGTGGCATGACTGAGAAGGTAGCCGAATGAAAAGGAAACGAATATTGGGTGGTCTTATTGTAGATTATGATTTTTATCCAAGAAATAAGCATGTGGATATTGAATTTTATTTTCAAAAGAAATTTAATGTTCTGTATCAGAAATTGGAAAGTAAACTGAGTGTACATGGAGGGATAAAGTTTCAAATTTCTTTTAATGCAACTTTAGGAAAATACAATTTAGATACAAACGAATACTTTGAAATCAAACCTTGGTTTCAAAGCCATGTAATTCAAGTCTTAACGTTCTATTCATTAAAGGAAAAGTTGTTATCTGCGTTAAGAGTAATTTTAGCATTATTTGACGGTTTTGTTCAAGCTGGTTCTGGTTGGTTTCTAACGGGGATAAATTTGGTAAGATTAGGAGTTTTTAGAGCTAATCCTTTTGGTGGTAAAAAGATAGAGTTACCTGATTGGTTGAAAGCTAAGAGATTGATTAATTTAGGTTGTGAAGATAATAAGTGTTTTGTTTATTGTATATTAGCTTCAATTTATGGAGTTTTTAAAGATTTAAGTAAATATTCATTATTATTGAATAGTTTAAATTTAAAAGGTATTTCGTTTCCTGTGAGATTGTCAGATATTCCAAAATTTGAAAAGAATAATAATGTTACAGTTAATGTTTTCGGTCTTTTTAACGAAATTTCATGTAATCGAAGTTCAAGATTGGTTCCATTTCCTATGTATATTTCTACGAATTTTACAAGTGAACATAGAAGACACGTAAATTTGTTGTTGTTTAAGGATCATTATTTATTTATTAAAAATTTGGATAAGTTTATAAGACCATTTTATTGGAAAAGAACAAGGTATTTTTGTGATAGATGTTTACAATCTTTCAATAAGAAAGTGGATTGTGAAATGCATACTAAGTCTACTTGCTATGATAATAAGTATACTGGACAGTCTTACAATTTACCAGTAAAAGGTACGAAAGTTAAGTTTAGATCATATCATAAACAAATTAAACATCATTTTGTTGTTTATGCAGATTTTGAGACTTTTAATTCAAATATAAATTGTTTTAAGGGAAAGTCTACTGTATTAAAATCAAAACATACTTTAAATGCAGTAGGAGCAGTTCTTGTTTCTAAATATTCTGAATATTCTCAACCTCCATTTATTTATGTAGGAAAACGTGTTATGCAAAAATTTATTCATTATTTGAATCAAGTAAGAGCCGAAATTTCGTATATTTTTGATAATAATAGGAAAGTTTTAGAATTGACTGTTTCAGATTTAGCACATTTATCAAAGCAAACTCGATGCTACTTGTGCGGTATTTCGTTTTCAGAATTGGGTGTAAAGAAGGTTATAGATCACGCACATTTAGGTAGAGAAGGAAAAGGTAGAGATGTGAATTATGCATGCAATACTTGCAATTTGGTTAGAAGTTCTTTAAGGTTTCCAAATTTTAAAATTCCTATAGTCATGCATAATGCAATGAATTATGACACACATTTTATTGTTAAAGAAATACATGAGTGTATACAGGAAACTAGTAAAGTAACTGTTTTACCACGAAGCGTTGAAAAATTTTTGACTTTAAGTTTTGATGGTTTTTTTATAATTGATTCATTTCAATTTCTTCCTAATTCATTATCAAATTTAGCAGATCTTTTGGTTCAAAAGGGTAGTGATGAATTCATAGAAACGAGAAAGTATTTCAATAATAAGTGGTTAAAGTATGTTGTTAGGAAAGGAGTTATGTGTTATGACTATATAGATTCTTGGGATAAATTGAAGGAGCAATGTTTACCAGATAAATCACATTTTTTTAATGTTCTTACGAATAAAGATATTACTGAAGAAGAATACAAATTAGCTTTGAAAATGTTTAATATTTTTAATTGTAGAAATATTGAAGATTATTTGAAAGTTTATTTAAAAATTGACGTTCTTTTGCTTACTGATGTGTTTGAATCGTTTCGAGAGAGAAGTTTAGATTATTATGGTTTAGATCCTGTTCAATATTTGACTGCACCAGCTCTTAGTTATGATGCTATGTTAAAATTTACAGGTATCAAATGCGATTTATTGACAGAGTTGGATATGTATAATTTTTTTGAAAGAGGAATACGTGGTGGTATTACAAATGTTGTTAGACGATATGCTGAGGCTAATAATGCGGATGAGTATATTGTATATTATGATTGTAATAATCTCTATGGATTTGCTATGTCGCAACCTTTACCATACAAAGATTTTGTTTGGTTAGATTCAGCAAAATTTTTTAATGAGGAAGAAATTTTAAAGTTGACGGATGAAGGAAGAACAGGTTATGTGTTTGAGGTAACGTTACTTTATCCTTCTAGATTGCACGACTTACATGACATGTTTCCTTTAGCTCCGGAGAAATTGTCAATCCATTATAATCAATTATCATCATATGCTAAGGATGTATTATCTAAATTTAATATGCACTATAATAAAAGTCCGGAGAAATTGATTTCTACTTTGTTTAGAAAGGTTAGGTATATTGTGCATTATAGAAATTTGAAATTATATTTACAGCTGGGTATGAAGATCGAAGAAATTCATAGGATTTTATCATTTAAACAGAAATGTTGGATGAAACCATATATCGATTTTAACAATAAGAAAAGACAAGAATCTGTTTCTTTATTTGATAAAGAATTTTTTAAATTGATGAACAATTCTACATTCGGAAAATGTATGGAGAACGTGAAAAGACGCGTTTCTATGGAATTAACTTCATGCCCAAAAAGGGCTTCTTTTTTGATTAATAGACCAACTTTCCAGTCTGTAAATGTATTTGATTCCGACTTCGTTGGAATTCAGTTCAGGAAACCACAGTTGTTATTGGATAAACCAATTTATTTAGGATTCTGCGTTTTGGATTTGTCTAAATTACACATGTTTGATTTTCATTATAATGTTATGCTGAAAAATTTTACTTTAAAGAATATTCAATTGCTGTATACTGATACAGATTCTTTGATTTACAAGATAAGAGATGAGAATTTTATGAGAAAAATGAAAGGTTTGCTGCATTATTTTGATTTTTCTAATCTTTCAACAGAACATGAATTGTACAATAATGAGAACTATAAGGTACTTGGAAAATTTAAGGACGAAACTGGTGGTAAAAGGATACGTGAATTTGTTGCATTACGTCCTAAATTATATTCAATATTTTTAGAAGATGGTAATGTTATTAAACGTGCAAAGGGAATAGCTAGATCAAGTGTAGATGCATTATTTCATTCTGAATTTAAAGATGTATTGATGAAGTGTTCTCAAATTAGAACACAGTTTCATTCTATTAGAAGTTTTAAACATGATGTTTATACTATTAAGCAGGAGAAACTGGCTTTATCTCCTTTTGAAGATAAAAGATGGTTATATCCAAATGGAATTAAATCTTTAGCATATGGTAATTATAATATATGTTCAAGAAAAAGAAAAATTTGCACGAGGAAAAAAAAGTACGAGGAAAAAAGAGTTAGGGATTTTGAATAATCAGTTCTTTTTTTTCTTTTTTTCTAGTTAATGTGAAAATGTTCTTGTGATAAGCATGTGGTTCACTCTTTGTGTTTTGAATTTCCAAGATTTACTTACGATTGTAGTGTTTTTGAATTTTGTTTCTGAATTTTGTTTCAAGGTATTTAGTTATGCCTAAGTCTAAGAGTTCTAAAATGGCTAGTGAGAGATTATATGTTTCAGCTTTCGGTAGTAAGAAGAGGGTTGATGTTACTCGTTTTAATGGAGATTTGTATTGTCATATAACTGATGTGATGCGAGACAAGACTGTTTCTATGAAAATGGAAGAGTTTCAAGATTTGAAAAGTGTAATTTCTAGTAAGATTTCAAAACTTCAAAAGTATAACGATGAAGAGCGAAGTTCAAGGAAGAGAAGGAAGTCAAGTTTTACAAAATTTAAACCAGAGTTGAGTGATGATGAAACGGAGGAAAGTGATTGTAGTGAGGGAACTTCACAGATTGGTTCGTAAATGTTCTTGTGATATCTTTGAATCGTAGGGTTATAAGGTACCAGGTTTAGCCTAGATTCTTAGGTTGTAAGGTATCAGGTTTGTATATCACGTTTAAGTTTATCAGACTTTATAGAAATGACGGTTAACTTTTTAAACAAGCCAGAAAAAAAAAATTGTAGCAAGTGTAATAATCTTGTATTATTAGTTGAAGGTAAAACTTATTGCAAGCAATGTCAGGGTGAAATGTTTAGAGAGTGTCTTAATTGTGGATTACCTTATTATTATGTATGCAAAAATTGTTTGCCTCCTAAGTTGAATATTCCACAGTTTATAATTGGAAGAGTTGAGTGATGATGAAACGGAGGAAGTGATCGAGTGTGAGAACTTCACAGATTGGTTCGTAAATGTTCTTGTGATAGCTATGGATCATAGGGTTGTAAGGTACCAGGTTTAGCCTAGATTTGTAGGTTGTAAGGAATCAGGTTTGTATATCATATTTAAGTATATCAGACTTTATAGAAATGGCGGGCAACTTTTTAAACAAGCCAGAAAAGAAGAATTGTAGCAAGTGTTATAATCCTATATCATTAGTTGAAGGTAAAACTTACTGCGAGCAATGTCAGGGTGAAATGTTTAGAGAGTGCCTTAATTGTGGATTACCTTATGATTCTCCTCGATTTTTTACTATGGATGATGATAAGTGCAACAATTGTATGTCTTCTAAGAAAGATAATTCACTTTCAAAAATGACGAAGAAAAAAATTGAAAGTTGGAATGTAGATTTTGATGCTGACGACGACGAGAAAGATTCTACATTGATTTTACAACCAGAAGTAGATAATGCGAAAGATGAGAAGCATAAGAAGTTGAATATTCCAAAGTTTTTAATTTCTGATGATGATGATGATGATGATTTAGAAATCAATATATATGCACCTGAATCTGAAAAGAAGGTTGCTGGAAAAGGAAAGAGGAAATTGAAGGATAGAGATGGAGTTGATGAAAAGGATAAAGTACACGTAGGAAGGAAAAAGAACGATAAAGTGAAGGATAGTAAAGTAAAGGGTAGTAAAGTAAAGGACAGTAAAGTAAAGGATACTAAAAGAAACGTTTCTAGATCTAGAAAGAAGTTGGAGTCTAAAATTAATACAAAATCTAAAGTGGAATTAAGGTTTGAAGAACTTGGAAAACATTCTGAACATGCTTTGGAATATTCAGGTAATATTAATATTCCTTTAAAACTTTGTTTTATATAAAGTTGAAATTTGTTAAGTGTGTGTAAAGTAAGGAGAATTTGAATGCCGGTGGATATTGGATTGAATGTATATTGAAGGTTTGTTCAAATTAATCAAGACTGAAATGTTTGTTCAAAGTAATCAAGACTTTATGCACCTAATTAGTTATTTATTTATTTATAATATTGCATATTAATTTATTCAGGTAAATTTGTAGTTTACTCTGATAAATTGTAGTAATATGCAATCTTGCGGAGACGCGAGGGTATTTCGGAGGTCCGTAATACTATGTATATATGAAGAATAATTATTTCTAAAGACTGGAAGAAATTGGAAACTCTTTTGTGATTGTATCATTTGTGAACGCATTATAGGATATCCATTTTGTGTTCCAACTAAATTGTTAAGAATGATTATTGAATTTTGATTTGATTGCATGATTAATTTAGATTGTGATACAGTTCATGTAGAGTGGAATGCGATTCTAGTCGATAGTTTTGTTATTCATGTATAAATTGTATATATAACGACTTAAAATTATGAATTTAAGTTGCTTCTTGCATTTATTGAAAATGCTTGGCATGTTTGTTTCGAAAAGCTTGTTTGATGTATTTCAGTTATGTCTGTTATGAAAAGGAAATTACTAACTTCAATCTATTTTAATTTGCAACATCCAGCATCTTACAGTTCAAAACGAAAATTATATTTAGCTGCAAGAAAAATTGACCCAAATATTACTTTAGAAGATGTAGATTCATTTCTAAGTAATACTAAAACTTATACATCTCATAAGGCTGGAAGAAGAAAGTTTCCTCGAAGAAAGATTATTGTTCGAGGAATTAATGATCAGTGGCAACTGGATTTGATCGTTTTACCAAATTTGAAAAAATTCAATAATGGTTTTACAAATATTCTTGCAGCAATTGATTGTTTTTCAAGATATGCTTATGTAGAGCCGATGAAAACAAAATATGCAAAGGAAACTTTACAAGCTTTTAAAAGAATTCTTGATAGAGCAGGTGTGAAACCGCGAAATGTGCAGACAGATGAAGGAAATGAATTTAAAGGAGTTTTTCGAGAATTTTTAAAAAAGAATAATATTCATTATTTTTCTACATATCAGGATACTAAGTGTGCTATTGTAGAGCGTTTTATTAGAACTTTTAAGAATAAATTGTTTAAATATTTAACTGCAATAAATTCAAAAAGTTATGTTCCTATACTTCCACAAGTTATTTTATCTTATAACAACTCGAAGCATAGATCTTTAGGTTTACCACCTTCTGAAGTTGATAAGAAAAACGAAGATAAGTTGTGGATGAAACAGTATAAAGATTTTCTTTATACAAATATTAAGAATGTTGCATCTTTAAAGGTAGGTGATAAAGTTAGAATAAGACATTATAGAAAAACTTTTGAACGTGGATTTTCAGTGAATTGGAGTAGAGAAATATTTCAGATAGTATTTGTTTTGAACACAAAGCCAGTTACTTACATTCTTTCAGACAGTTCAAATGAAATTTTGAAAGGTAGTTTTTATAGATATGAAGTAATAAAAATACAACCTTGAGTGTTTTAAGTATATATGAATACTTTTGAGATAGGTGATATTGTATTAATAGATTGTATCTATCCTAAAACTTGTGTAATTTACTTGAACGGTTTTAAGATAATGGGATCAACAGTAAATGTGTTTGATGCAAGGTTGAAAGTTCCTTTTTCAATGATAGTTGCAGGTCCAAGTAATTCGGGGAAAACTACTTTTGTATTAAAGTTAATTAAGAATGGTGATGATGATTATTTTATAAGTAGACGTTTTGATTATATTGTTTGGTTTTATGGTCAGACTATTCCAAATGATAAAGACGTGTTAGAGGGGAAAGTTACGTTTCATGAAGGTTTACCTGATTCTTTAGATGAATTTGTCAATTCAAATCAATTTGGATTACTAGTTTTTGATGATTTAATGTCAGAATGTGGAAATAGTAAACTTTTATCTGAATTTTTTACTAAACGTTCTCATCATGAAAATGTAAGTATCATTTTTATTACTCAAAATTTGTTTCAGGATGGTAAAGAAAGAAAGACTTTTGTAAAGAATGCAACTTATTTAGTTTTATTTAATTCTCCGCTTGATCAGACGACTGCTTATTTTATTGGTAGAAAGTTGATGCCAAGGGACAGTAAATGTTTTATTGAAATATATAATCATGCTGTACAAAGACCGCATGGTTATTTATTGATAGACGGTCATCAGGAGACTCCGAAAGATGCTATGTTTCGGTCAAATATTTTTGGAGAAGTTCAACATGTGTTTATAGTACGAAAGAAATGTTCTTAAGATAATGATTTCGTACAATTGTTATAGTACTTTGATGGTAATTCTGTATGCAGTAGCTATTCATAATGCCAACACGTAATGATTTGAGTAAAAATTTAAGAAAGATTCTTTATTCTAAAAAGTTTCTAAATATGTTAGCGAAGGCGAAAGGTTCAGCTGATAGAAAAGGTGTAATAGATTTAGGGAGTAAAGTAGAAATTGATGCAGTTTGTCAGTGTATAAAGAGTATTTTGCAAGGTCATGTGAAATTAAGTCGAGCTAAAATAAAACGATTGCAAGCTGAAAGAAATCATTTAAGATTGTTGGCACATTCTAAAATGGGGTTGCGAGAAAAGAAGGAACGTTTGAATCAAATAGGTAAAGGAATTCTTCCTATTATTATTAGCGGTGCATTAGGATTATTGTCTTCTATATTTAGGAAAAGGTAATTATGAAAGGTAAATGTTGTAGTAAAGATTTCGATAAAAAAAAGATGAAGAAAGATGTTTTAAAAACTTATGCTTGTAAACATTATTTGAAATTATTATCATATAGTAAAGGTCAAAAAAGGAATAAACTTATCGATTTAGGAGATAGTAATGAATTGAAATCAATTTGTGATTGTGTGTATAACATTTTGAAAGGTAATGTTGAAATATCTCCAAAAGAAATGAATTATTTACAGAAAGATAAAATTCGTTTAAGATTACTTCCGAAGAAATCAGTTTCAAATAAGATTAAACGCGCATCTATGAAACAGTTAGGTAAAAATTCGTTACCTATCATTATAAAAAATTCACTTGCTGCTTTAAAATTATTAAAGAATATAAAGTGAAATTGTAGAATGTCAAATTTTCAGGAAAGTATTATTATACCATACAAAATGTTTAAAAGTTGTAATTTCGAAAAGCTTGATAAAGAGAACAGAAATGAAAATGTGAATTATGCATTGAAGAGACAAGACCAGCTGTTGCAGGAAAAAATGTTTGGTATGAAACCTTATGATGAGATTTATTCGACGTATCATCCTACAGAACAATATTTAGGAAGTGATACTTTAATGATCAATGATATTGTTAGAAAGATTAACGTTAGACAGAGACCTAACATTGAAAGTATTTTAAGAAAACTTCAAGAAAATTCGGTAACTTGGAATAAAAATGGTTTGGTTTCTATTAAAAATAGGATTATAAAAGGGTCTAATATAATAGATATTATGAAGTTTTTTTCAAAGACGATAAGTTTTAATCAGGAACCAGAAGGAGTAGAAGAATTGTATGATTATTTTCAAGAAATAAATGTTCCTTTAGTTTGGATAAAATATAAACCTAAATCTAAAAGAGTAGAGCATGAAAAAGTTGATATTAGAAATTTTCCTTTAGAGGAATCTGAAAAAAAGGATGTAGCTGAAGCTTTATACTCTCCATTGAAAAAAGATGTACCTGAATTTTCACATTCTCCATTAAGGAAAGCTAATAGAGATGAAGTTGAAACTTTCTATACACCAGAAATGAAGGTAAAGGTAGGTGATGTTGGAAAAAAAGAACCTATGAAGTTTATTGATTTTACTCCACATTCTATTCCTGAATTTCATCATGTAGGTCCACCATCAATTCTCCTGAATTTCAGCACAAAGGTTCTGATGTAATGTCTCGTGAATTTAAACACAAAGGTTCTCCTGTAATTTTGCCTACTGTAGTTCCACCGTATCCAGGTTTACCTAAACCTAGTGTAACTTCAGATAGTGTGGAAAAAATGAGTGAGAAAAGAGGAAAGCAGAAAAGGGAGAAAAAGGAGAAAAAGGAGAAAAAGGAGAGAGTTCCTGCTAAAACTTCAGAAAGAACTAGTTCATATGGCAGGAAAATTAAATTACCTGCAAGATGGGAATCTAAATATTAAATCATATTTATAAATGTTGCTGAGATTGAGTTATTGAGTTAAGAGTTTTTATTTTGAAATAAATCTTCGCTGGTATTTTGTATTGACTAGTTGTAATAACGAAATGTCTGCAGAATTTTATCGCAATCATTTTAGAAATTCATCACAATATGGTGGAACGTTAGATATTCCTCCGTTTATAGGCACACAATATCAAAAAGGGTATGGAATAGGTAATGTTATTTCGGGTTTTTTAAAACCTATGATAAAACCGTTATTCAATTTTGCAAAGAAACAGGCTAAAAAAAGGTTGATGACGGGTGGGTTAAATGTCGTGAAAAAGGTATTTTTTGAAAAGAAAAATATTAAAGACGCTTTAAAAGATGAAGCAAAGTCGCAGTTACAAGGAGTTGGTTCTGATGCTTTAGATTATTTTAAATCTGAAAAGAGGAAACGTAAATCTAATTCAGATTCTGGTGATACAATAGTTTCTTCTATTTCAAGCCCGACTAGGAAAAAAAGGAAGACTAGTAAGAAAATAAAGACTAGCAAGATATTAAAGAAAGTTGGAGATATTTTAGATGTAGTTTGATATTAATATCTTTAAGATTGATATCGATTTTGATTGCTAGTCAAGATTATATATCTTGACTAGCAGTCTTGTTTGTTGAATGAAGTTTAAAGTTTCAAAATGTCACATTCTAAATGTTTATGTGTTCCTGATACTGTGGATTTATTTTCTGTTCCTTTTACTGACGCAGTAGGTGAACAGAGTTTCTTTTCTAAAGTTTGGCCTTTGAATAATCTTTCGCAAGAAGGTCCAATTGAATATCTATTGAAAGCTAACAAGAAAGATTTTATAGATTTGTATCATAGTTTTGTTGAACTAAAACTCAAAATTTTGAAAAAGGATGGAAGTGCACCTGCAGCACCTACAGCACCTGCTGATGCTATCCCCGCAGCTTCTAAAGTACTTCCTGTAAATTATTTATGTGCTGCTATGTTTAAAGATGTAGAACTTTATATTGGAAGTAAATTGATTTCAGGATCCAATAGTTTATATCCATATAAGGCTTTTATTGAATTTGTATTAAATTATAATCCTGCTTATGTTGAAAGTTGGGGAGATGTTTGCGGATTCATTAAAGATACTAAAGATTTTAATGAAATTACCAATCTTGATGATGATCATAATGAAGGGGCATATAAACGATTTCAGAAAACTCAATATGGAAAAACTTTCCAATTGATAGCTAAAGTTCACAATGATTTGTTTAATCAGAATAGGTTATTTCCGGGAGATGTAGATATGAGAATACGATTTATTCGAAATTCACCTGAGTTTGCTTTGATGGCAAAGGATGGTGCTACAAATTATAAAATTGAAATAGAGGATGCAGTTTTTTATTCAAAACGTATGTCATTAAGCGATTCATTTTTAATTGAATTAGATAGGGCGCGATATGAAGGTAAACATTTAAAATATCCTTATCGTCGAGTAGAAGTAACTTATTCAACCCAAGGTCCAAATAAAAGTATTTTACAAGAAAATCGTATGATTTCTAATGATGAAATTCCACAGCGAATCATTGTAGGCTTGGTTGATGCTAGGGCTTTTGACGGTAATTATAAACATAATCCTTTTTATTTTCAAAATTTTGATGTCACGGAAATAAAAATTCAAAGAGATGGTGATGAAACTTCACCGTTTTATGAAATGAAGGTGGATTTTTCTGATGATACTTTTTTTCAAGCATATTCGGCTATGATATTTGGAACAGGAAGATTATTCAACAACAATGCTCCTTGTATTACACCTTCAGAGTTTAAGAAAGGAAGTTGTTTCTTTGTTTTTAATTTAAGTAAAGCCTTACCTAGTTCTGGAACTTTCGAGCTTTTTGAAAGTGGTACATTAAATGTTGTTGCGAATTTAAAGACTCCTAAAGCACACGGAATTGTTATGATATTTTTCAGTGAATATAATTCTATGTTAAGTCTTGGTGAGACGAACCAAGTAGATATTGATGCTAGAGATTGAAATCAAAATGTTTGGTGATGAAATTGAAAATCTTTTAAAATATTCAAAAGTAACTTCTCCTACATTTCATGGGGTTTATTCTGCAAATAATCTTCCAAAATTTGTTTCTTGTTATCCATCAAGTTTTGTAGTTAACACTCATGAAACTACAAAACCAGGTGAACATTGGGTGTCATTTTATTTTAAATCTAAACATTCATTACCTGAATATTTCGATTCTTTTGGATTTCCTCCTATGAAAAGATATTTTCATAACTTTTTAAAATCGTCAACTTCTAAAAAGAATTTCAGGTATTCTCAGAAAACTATTCAAAATTTATTTTCAGCATATTGCGGGCATTATGTTATATATTTCATATATAATAGATGTTTAGGTCAAGACATGAAGAGTATTTTAAGGAATTTTTCAAATGATACTCGAAGAAATGACTTAATTGTAAGCGCATTTATAAAGAAAATGAAAAAGAGAATAAAAAAATATGAAAAAGCATAAATGTTTTGCAGATGTTAAATCCACTGCAAGGTGTATTCAGAATTGTCAGAATTGTGTTGCGTATTACAACACCAAACTTTATAGACACCAAAATGATCATGCAGACACTAAAAGGTTACATTAATTTCTTTAAGCAAACCAGACACCATGTAGACACCAAAGGTTTGTTTTTTATTCTATGTAGCCTAGACACCAAAGG